>QUSF01000030.1:4027352-4208003 GCA_003676055.1 Chloebia gouldiae | reverse complement strand
AAGGTGAACACAACAGTATGAAAAACACAAAGGTGAACACAACAGTATGAAGAACACGAGCACAGCATAGATTTTTAAGGGCTGGTGTTTTAAATCCCCATTCAATGAATTGCTGTAAACCAACAGATTTTACAGGAACTTTGGGGAAGTAGCCAGCAGAAAGCTCCCCAGCCTGCTGTGGGACTCCCCAGCCTTCTGTATCCTCCCAGCTTGTGAAACTGCACAGCTCAGAGCCTGCAATGGGATCGGATGGCAAGAGGGCAGCAGTACCTTGTTCTTCTTCTCTCCCTCAGCATTCACCTCCACTCCTCAGCACATGCACCCGTTCCCCAGAAGTGCTCAGAAGAGGCTGCGTGGCTCAAAATAAGGAGGATCAAACCAAGAGCTTAGGCACTTAAACAAAAACATGAAACAAAAGAAGAGAAGGGGGGCGGAGGGAAAAAAAAAAAAAAGTAGTGGAATAAATCCAAGTGTAGCTCAGAGCCCCTGGCAAGTGCCAGCAGTTTCAAAAGAGCTGTAATCTCTAAACTCTTATCAAGGCTTTATCGCACTCCAGTTCTTATCTAAACCAAACAATCACTAGAACAGCAGCTGATAAGGCATCCTGACAAGGTAATTTCAGCAATTTAAATCCACTGCTACAGCCATCATACACCGAGAATATTTTAACACCCTTTCCAGTTTAACCTGTAATCTCTCTTCTCGGTTCTTTCCAAACACGAGGCCAGTTTTCCTCTCCTGCAGCCAGGCTCACTTCCTGCCATGGCTGGTGCTACAGGCAGGTGCCCTTTGAGCTCTGCCCTCCGGTGTGCGCAGCCCAGCCGCCGCCTTCTTTCATCAAAAGGATCATTATTTTCCCTCTGAATTCAAGTGGCCATTTTCCCCAGCTTGACAAAGGTCCTGTTAAAAGTGGTGGCTGCATCTGTCACAAGCTGCTGTGTGGGAGAGGCAGCAAACACGAGGCAGGACCAGCCCCGGCCCTGGCATGACTGGGTGTAACACAGTAGAAATATGTTCTTTGTAGTCCTATGGGATTTTTTGACCTAGAACGCCTCACTCCCAAGGCAGGATTAGCTTAATGGCTCATCTTCCAAATCATTCACTGGCCAGAACACCCAGTGTCTCTTTTTACATTTCTTCTTGCAACAGACTTTTTTTACATCAGGCGAGACTTGGATATATGGGACATCTGAAAACACTTATTCATGCTAAATGCAGCTGGCAAGTGACATACAAAACCAAAACAAAACCAGCTACCTCTACTGGACAGAAGCATCAGTCCATGTGATGTAATTTCTGGTCACTAGACACTGCCTGGAAAAAATTCCTAATTATTTCTCATGCTGGAGCACAGAAGTGATATTAAGCTACTAAGACATTGCTATGACTCCAATGCTAAGCAGCCTATATCACATAATGTTTATGTACATGGGACAGGCAGAGCAGCTTTAGAACCAAAGCAGTTTACCCTGGGCTTTCCACAGGACTGGGGAGCCAAGCCCAGCTCTTGTGCAATGGCCCTGGGCACACCCAGCACCTGCAAGCACAGCAGAGCCACCAAAGGTACCCAGGTGACCAGAGGAGAGCTCCTGGAGCAGCCTGTGGCCAGGTCCCTTCTGTGGTGCTGTCACTGAGTGTACCAGAGGTGTTGTCTTCATACGGACAGAAAGTGAATGGTGCAAACCAGAGAAATTACTCAATTCCCTCAGGTATCAGGTTGAGCTTCCAAAATCAGGAAAGGGAATCAAAGATTTCTTAATATACACACACCAGGAGGAGGGAAAAAACCAACCAGATGCTGCAAACCCCAAGAAATCCTTTTGCTAAAGATGGAAAATTATTTTACACACTGTTTCAAAACCTTTCTTCAATCAAAAGTTAATGATTCAAGAGACATACCGGATGCAAACTCCCATTTTCCTCTATAAATCAGTGTCTGACATGAAACACAAACTAATTTGTTTACATTACAGGACTTAAATCTGGTTAAAGAAATAAGAGTGTCTTCATTTTAAATCAGAATATATCCTGAGTTCCAGAAAAAATATCCAGCACAGGTAGGAACAGAACCATAAATATACCATGGTAGCCTTCATTAGCCCAAAGACAGAGGAGTTAATTCTTCTCTCTTATGTTGTAAAAACCTTTTTTTTTTTTCTTCCCTGAATTCCTCTGATTGGGAAAGTACTGAGTCTCTTACATTAAGGAAGCCCACCTTGATTCACTGGGTATGAAAATCTGGGTGAGTATGAATACTGCTCTAAAGGAGGCAACATCAAGATATGGATAGCATGAGGGTCTACCACATAAGAAAAAATGATCATCTGGTCATAAAAGCCAAGCAGTTTGTATCAAAATACACATCATCTTTGTGTTCCTCCTGCAAGGCTCTTCTGGGAGGTTATTTGGGCTGCATATTGTGTTCTAATGAGTTCCTTTTGTGTAATATTTGCAAGGGATGTGCATTACCCTGGGTGCAACTGCTCTGCTCCAAGGAGAAATGAACATCACAGTTCAACCTGTTTCTGCAGCCAACCTGAGTGCACAGCAAGCTTGCCTGTGAAAGCACAGTTATGATGGAGCCACTCAGCATTTAAAACATCCAATCCAGCCCACCATAAACTGTCACTTCAGGCATTTATGGCAGACAGTAAACACATGCTTATCAGGGAACTGCACCCTGCAAGCTCAGCCAATGGAGCAGTATTTCTTATCAAATCAATGGCTTATCAGGGAACTTCACAAAAATAAAGGTTACACCACACGGTCTCCTCCTTTTCACCTCTGCTCCATCAAGATGTACAACTCCAATTAAAGCTGCATTGCTCAGACTTGGTAGATTTGCTTCCTCCTTGCCTGCCCTTGAAAGCAAAGACCTGCCCTTAAAGCAGAGCATATGGAAGCAATTCCCCACCCAGCTGTGCTGAGCTGGACGAAGAGCGCATCGAGCCCGGCCTGGGCCGTGCCCACCTGCTCGGGTGGATGGCCCAGCGTGGCACTGGGGACTGCCCGTCCCGTGAGCTGCTTCCTGCTCCCAGTGACAGCACCAAGGTCAAGGGCCTGCAGGAACCAGCACAGGGATAACCCAATTAACAAATTAAACACCCCATAGCAACGCAGGAAAGAACTCGGATTCCCTTTTACTGAGAGCTGTCCAAAAATGTGAGGTTACATTGCATCAACTTTGCTTGCGCTTCTGAAGCAAGCAAAAGTGATTATATTTGTTCGGCCAATTATTAAAGCTCCATCAGCAGCTACACTTCTCCACACAAAATGAGTTCTTCCTCCTTCTGTGGTTGTTCTGTCCCACACCACAGCCTTACTCTCTCACTGGTAAAGTAATAATAGTAATAAAAACTATTATTTTTATTCCCCTCAAACAGAATAGGTTGCATGCAACTTACTGCCTGTAACTTAAATCAACTTAATTAATGATCTCCTAATTAACTGCTGTTTAACAGTTGATATCATTATTAACCATCTTCCATCCCTAAGTTTACAGCAGAGGCACTGTACCCACAAAACCAGCAGCCAGATGGAGACTGAGGAGCAGGTGTCTTGAGTGGTTATTCATGCTGTTGCCTGAAACAATTGTTATTAAGTACCTTCACACATTCACACATGAAAATTCCTAAATTGCAAAGGATAAGAAGAATTTCAGGTGCTGAGCTGCTGATCTTCACACTAACCAAAGACTTCTGTGCTTCAGGGAACAAGGCTGGTGAAGTTGCTCAACTCAAGAAAACGGCCCTCTTGATTTTTTTTTTTTTCATTCAAATCAGGTTTTTCAGATTACAAAGCACTAGTTAGTACTATCACAGTGAATAATGACTTCTTAAAAATTCAATAGAAGCAGCCCAACTACTCACTCACCACTTTGCACTACACATTTCTGGTCAATCCAAGCTTCTAATCTTGACATGAGACTGCTCCTTCTAAAAGCTCGAGCTCATCAGATACAAATTAACCTGGAAAATGGAATTACCCTGTAAAGTGGTCTGCTCTTTCCCTCTACTTTTTACAAGATCTAAGAATAAAACACTTGGGGCCTAAAATCTGTTGCTGACAACACTTGATTTTGCTGAGCTATACAGTCTGGAACAAGAAACATTCATTTCTACCTACAAGACAGAGGTGGATTTTAATCAGTATTATCCAAATTGCTGCAGCCTGAGCTTCTCTTTGGATGACTAGGAATGCTTTCCATCTACAAGAGTTTTCCTATTGATTAGCTGTTGTTTGGGTTTTCTTTGTGGAAATCTTTAAAAATAGCTACACTCATCTATTTTATCAATACTACTGACAACTTCATAGTCAAGTAAAAAAAAACATTAAAGCTCCTGAATTATTTTTTTTAACTTCTTTAAACTATTACCATATAAATCTGAACTGTCTTTATGGATTACCTATGTGTGCTGTTGTTACCAAGTCAGGTTAAATTTAGTTCTAATGTAATGCACTTACTTCTCAGCAAACTCATAAACACAAACCCCCCTTGATAAGCAAACAATAAAACCCTGTCCTTTATTGCCACCAAGGTAATTCCAACTTTAATATATCTATTATTTCAGTACTAAGATTATTTTGTTGCAGCAAATTGAATTCTTCATGAAGGAAATAAAAGAAAATGCATGAGAAATGCTGAAGCAAAATTCAAGGTTCTGTGAGAGACTAGAGAACAGAAAATTTCAGAGAAATTGAAATTAGTACTGATATTACAAGAAAGAATAACATTATTTCTCACAGTGTTGCTAGGATAGTTTGAAGAATGTCAAGACTAAGCATTTTTATACTGCACTTCATCTGAGACTACCAGAGAAGAGGCATTAAACATTTCACTTCCACAGGGCCTCAAGGACAGAATTCCCAGCTTCCAGCAAACCAACCTACAGCAGGCAAAATGCTGCAGGTGGAACCTGAGGTCTTATTTCTGACTTACACCTTCTCACTGTTGCAAAATCCTTCTTTTTCCACAACCTGGACCTGATTTGCAAAGTACTCCTTTCCTAGCATGAAAAAAAAATTGGGAATGGGTTGAAAGACCATAGATAGTCCTGAGAATTTACTCAATTTTAGCAAAGATTTAGAAGGCAAGTTAACCATCTGCTCTATGTTAGAACAGCTGAGACTCGGAGCTCTTGTTCCCCTTTGTGATCTTAACTTCACAGGCTCCAGAAATGTTTTCATTAACACCAATTCTGCATTCAGAGAATCAGATACTACCACCATCATCCTAAACCCCTGCTCCATGCTTTGCATCACACAACATTTTTTAATCAATAATAATGTGATTCACAGACTGATAGAGGATTTGGAAACGTGCAGAATATCCCATTAGAGGATCAGTCTATTGCCATTGAGCAGTTCGAGCTTCTCCTTCAGGTGGAGATCTGTCATAAGCAATTAGCAGAGTCTGCACTGTGTTTTCACATTCCAGTAAGGTAACAAAATGTTTCTCAGTAAAAACAAGGACTGAAAACAGAACTGGGATCTCTACAGTACAGCATAGGGTTGTGTACATCAGCTACCACCCCCAACAAAACCAAGTAAGCTGTAAAATAAGGAAAATAACAAGAAAAAAAATAAACTTCTATCTCCCACCATCTCACCAAACTGAAATCAAGTAGTCAAAACTGAAATCAAGCAATCATGCTGGGGCACCCACACAACAGAGAAACGGAAGGGAAAGGCAGGAGGACCAGATCTGTTCCCTTCCTACCTCCCACCTTCAGCAGCCCCCGTTCCCCAGCTCTGTGTCCCTGACTGCCAGGGAAAGCCCACCTTGCCCAGCCTGGCTGGAGCTCCCACAGCACCAGGGTCTGTGATTTTTTGGGCTGACACAGCCCTGCCTGGCCCCCAGGAGCCAGGGAAAGGTTGTTCTGCACTGCAGAGAGAACAAGAAATGCTGGAAGTCACAAAGATGAACAAAAAGAAAAATGTAGAGCTGGAGAAGTGAAAGCTACAGTACAGGACAGTTAGAGTGGCAGGTTAATTATTAACACTGAAGACTTGCCATCCCCTAAATCTTTAAAAATATTTAACTAGCAGTGCCACAGTAAGGAAAGTGCGTGGTTGAGGCTTCTTTCCATTTTGCTGAGGAGGAAGCTGAGGTGAGGAATGAGCTCTTAAAGCCACAGAGAAGAGCACAGCAGCTTGAATAAAATGTGTCTGGCTTCTAACCCTGTCTCCTGGACTGAAAGTCCTCTGCTCTGGTTTATCCTCTTCTAAACCTTGATCAGGAAAGTGAGTATCAGTATCTTTTAAGTAACAATATCCTTACTTGTGAATTGAAAAGCACTTGCGACAAGGGAAAAAATAAAAAAGCTGACCTTTGACATTTTTGAAAGCTCAGTAAAAGGCAATAGGAAGCAAAATTGTATCATGCACCAATAAACCATAAATTATTTTATGATATGAGAGGTTACTTAATCTAAAACTATAACTATTAAGGAGAGTGATAAGAGATAAGGAAGGTAAAGACTCAGGGACTTTTCAGCCTCGTATCTTATCACTTCTGGTCTATTATTAACCAGCTTGATTCACAATATGCCAGTTACTCTGTGATCTTTCCACAGTTGAAAATCATTACCAAATGTGAAGTATCCAGAACTTTGTTCAGTTGTGCTACTAAAACAATACAATCTTGGTTTTGATCATGCATTCAAACCACAGTAGCAACATCGAGAGTTGTAAATCCTGTAGGGTTTTTTTTCTAAAGCCTGTGTAAACTTTATTTTGATTTTACTCTGGAAAGGACAGCATGAACACTTACTACTCCTCTCCAGTCAACACACTTTTTAATGCACTTTGCAAAGATTAGTAAACTGCTCTCTAATATATTGCTTTGACATCTCTCTAACCAATTACACAAACTTTTCCAGCAGGCATTGATTTATGTTAGATGTCCACAAGAATACTCACATTAATAAAGCTGATTGTGTCTCTCACCACAGAAATTATTTAATGACAGAAGCACCATGATGCACATTCACCTGCACCCAAAGGAAATCAATTTATCAGCTGAACCACCCACCTGCTGTTAAATCTCTTATTTAGATTGCATTGTTATTGATTTTAATTGAAAAAATCATGATTGGTCATAGCTTGTACTGCCTGAAAACTAAAAACTCTTTAATGGGCTCTTAAAACTGCAGGTTGTCTTGTCCACAGTGGAAGACTACTGCTCAACTCACAAACCTGCAACCACACTGCACCTATGATTGTTTTAGCTGTTGTAAACCATTGTGGTGGGATAAGGCAGCTCCAAGCAGAACACTGGGGCTTGGAGAGAAAGATGTATTATTTTATTAAATGCAATTCATCCTCCTCCCCTCTAAATCCTCTCTCTGGCCAAGACTTATTCATATCAAAAATCTCTCAACTTCAAGAGGTTAATGAGTGTAAAGTACTGGTACCTACTCAATTTTAGGGAGGTAATTTTACAGGGACTTCAATGCAACACAAACCCACACAGAGGCCAGAAATGTGGGATCTTCTCCAGGTCACTGCTGCTCCTACGCCTCAGCAAAGGTGATGGTGCACATCAGGAAACTGGTTTGGCTAAAAAAACCTCCCAAAACATGGAAGAAAAAGACAAAACCAAAACTAAACCACTAAGAGAAAACCCAGCTGACACTGATCCTAAGCCACAGTTGTCCTGCCACAGGGAAAGCTGGCATGAGGGAGAAGCCAGGTGGAAAGAGGCAGCAGGACCAGCTCAGAGCCTAAACAATACCTTGCTCCAGAACTGTATGCAATAAATGGTCCCCATACAGCATTAAGGAGAAAACTCTTTCTGGAAGTGGCTATTAGGTGGCTATTTTTGGCCAACAAAGCAAGAATGTAATTTTCTCTGATGCCAAGAGTGCTGTGTTAAAGAAAAAGGCCAGGCAAATAAAATACAACCCAGTCTCTGCTCTTATAGCACAAAGCTGTCTCCAGCCATTTTACATCTGGCAGCTACTTGGCTGATCCTCACCCAGGCTGCCCAAAATTAGGTATTTCAACACACTCTTATGTTGCAAACAACATTCAAAAGCTTTTCCTTTTGTTGCAACATTGAACCAAAACAAAGTTGGAAATCTCAGACGCTGCAACAAAGCAGCTTTGTCATTCTCCCAGCCAGCTTCAATCCTCACCCTGGAGGAACCTGATGGCAGAACCACAGACACACTCAGGGCTGGATGAGCCCTACTTTGAGCAGTTCCTTCACACACTGTGCCACCAGGAGCCTCTAACACGAGGAGATGGGGGAAGCCTCAAACATTTTATATTTCTCAAGGGAAAATAATACCCTGGTTTTCCCCACTGAAGGGTGGATGTGGAAAAACAACCTGTGAAGGTGGTTTTCAGGCAGCATTACACATGCAAAGGCACAAACATTTCCCACCCACAGAACTCACCCTTAACTCCCCTATCCTGAGCAATTCTTCCATTTATCTTATTGCATTTCCTTATTGGAAAGGATTTCCTTCTTGCCTGTAATTATGCAGCTAATACAGAGAGATGGCTACATTACATTACCTCATTAGATTGACAATAGGTATTTTATAAAAAACATTTTTAGTGCAGCTGCAGAGGAGGTACAGGGATGAGAATTGACCTGCTTAAATATTGCTGCTCCCCCAGCTACCTTTAGCTCTGCACAGTAATAACCATTACATCTATTTCTCTCTCTCTCCCTCTTGGAATAAATACTAATTTAGACCCAAAAGCCTGGTCAGATCTGAGTTGCTATTACATAACTTTTCATTTGACACACACACCCCTCACTGAAGATGGGTTTTTCCTCTTGGCAACAGCTCTATGTGCTGTGTGTGTGGGGAATTACAGAACACCCACCTTTGCTCAGCTAGGTAACATCTGCAGCGTTTCAGAAAAACAATTCTCTGTCAGACATTTCACCGAGCTACCACCAGGATCCTCCCCTGCGAGCCACCAGGAGAGCAGGGAGGCAGGAACCCTGAAAAGCTCTGTCAGCTCCCAGCACTTAATGCTCTCTGACAATGCCTGCCTGCAGCAAGTGGCTGGAAATAAGAGGCTATGAGACATTCTTCAGCTCGGAAAGAAACGAGGGGAAAACAGAGCTGGAAGTGTCCCTAGGCTTTCTAAAATGTAAAAAAAGTCTCCAGCTTGAAAGAACTGAAAGATGGAAATCTCCCAGCATCCTGCAGCAGCAGCCAGATGGTGTTTCTTCACTTGTGGAGGCCCACAAGAGCCATCTGAGCTAGAGGGCAAAGACAAACAAGCTGCTGTAATCACACAACTTACCAGCACCTGGCGGATAATAAATGCTACCACTTAACAAAACTAGAGAAAATAAGCTACACTGTGCTCAAGAGCCTCAGCTAAAGGTAGCTAGAGGGTGCCAGCCTGTAACAGCAGCTCAGGATGGTGCTCTTCTCTATTCTTTCCTGTTATCTTGGATAAGGAAACAACCGGGAGGTCTTCTAAAAACCACCAAAGTTAAGGATTTGGTCAGGAATCTTCTGCTTAAGAAATGTGACCAATTCAGGACAGGAAATAAATATTTACCATTTCCATAAAACTCCTAGCTCTGTTTTTTGGGCCCATGTGTTGTGAATGCTATGCAGTATCCAAGCACATACGATGTCCTACTTTTTTATCCCTCCATACAACCCACAGTAACCAGGAAAAGAAATAAAAATGTGAGTGGAGAAGGCAAAGACTGGAAATTAAGGGTCACACAGAGCAAGCTGGACTAGCAGGAGACAGCAACAAGGTCTTAATCCAAAACAAGCCCTATGAGGGTATAGGAGATTTGCTTCTCTTCTGTCCCTTCCAGACCATGTACTTCCTGCTACCACCTCCTCACTTACTGTAGTCTGCTTTCTTCTTCTCTGACTTTGGTTATGGGAACTCTTCCCTCTTTTCCTGTTTCTGCAGCAAAGACAAAGCCTGCATTAGAGACAACCAACCCCATGGGCCTTTCCCCTGGGATACAGGGCACCACTGCAGCCAGAGGTTTCAGAGACTGTAGCCCTGCCCTTGCACAGGTATTCCAGGATGCTGAAGTCACATTTACACACAGGAAAACACAGCAGGAGGCCTGAAGGTGTGAACTTTCCCAATACACCAGTGTGGGTCTCCACTGACCCAGCAGCAGATCCTCTAAGGGTCAGACTCAGCTCCACTCTCTCTGCTGAATGAATCAGTGGTTTCTCAGCCAGGACTGCCAAAAGCAAGCTGGAGCCAAGGAGTGCAGATGCTGGCACTCTGGGAGCTGGACTGGATCCACTGTCTCGTTCTCTAAGTCACTGCACAGCTGTCAGACAGAACAGTTATGGCCATTACTGAGCTGGGAGAAGAATGGAGCCAGATAACCACACAAAAGTGTCTGTATTTTATAATCAACTTTGAGCCATATGTTGGGATTTACTCCACAAAAGCATTCAGAGATACTCAAGTGTGGAAATACAAATTGGCAAACTTAAGATGACTCTCTGTGAGACTCATTTTTCACTGAAGTCATTTACTTACCTAAGCACATAGACAGCAAAATGATGCTGAAACTTCACCTAACTCCATCCTCAACAGGGAAGTAAATCACTTGAACTAAAGATGAATTCATGCCTAGTTGATTCATAAAGTTATTAATTTATTGATCTCTAGTTCAGTCTCTCCAAAATGAAGATTAAAACCTTAGTCCAAAGAGGGGTTCTGGGGCATGCACTGGGATGCTGGGAACAGCAGTGGGGACATAGCCCATATTTGATTAAAATGTGTGTTTCTTTCATTAAAACATCAGCTTATAAGCACTAAATGTTGCATGTTACCTCTATTCATCAGTCATGCCAAATCCAGAGAACACACAATGCCAATTGGAAGGCTTTATACTTTTTTATTCATGCTGATGTAAAGAAATTCACAGCATCCCCTCAGTGTCCCTCACTTGTGCAGCACATTTGCTTTCTTTAGTAGAAATTGTTTCTCTTGTTAGATACTGCTAGAAACAGTCCTGTGTTTTATGCTCCTGATTTGGGGGTACATTTCCTTTGGATTTCTGTATGCTCACAACTGGCAACAACTATAGATTACTGCAAGCATTCTCGTCTTTACCACTGCTTAAACAAATGCAGAATAAACCTAAATATAATTTCTCAAAAAACAGGCTTACCTTTTTTTTCTCCCTAGAACTCTCTACCCCCTTCCTGTTTTAAAGACCCACAGCTGAATGTGGGCACAGCCTCACCCTGGCCTGAGCATGGCAGCACTGGACCTTTCCTTAAAATAAACAACAATGTAAAACCCACTGTGGAAGAATGGAAGATTATAGGTAACTAATGACCAATGTGCTTATTTATTCAAGTTCAGCACAAATACAGCAGAAGCTTAGGGACAAGAGAGTTGAGACAAAATGCCTCTGCACATATTTGAAAAACCTTATGAACTGTCTTTTTTTCTATGCAATCAGACTAATTACACTTGTGTAGAAGTCTAATTATACCTCTGCATTAGCTACCAGTGAAGTATTTCTTAGGTTATTTCTGAGCAGCCTACAGTTAAACCAGCCTCATCCATTAACTGACACTTTGTGTGTGCAGTCTCACTGCTCCAATTATGTACCTTGAATCAGCCCCTGAAAATCCTCCTTGCTGCCAGAGATATCCTGGTGAAAAATGAAGGACGTCGGAGGTGGCTTGAAAAATACTGCCAGCATTAAAAACAAATGCTGTTATGCAAAGCTCTGCGTTTTATTTAAATTTGTGCTGCTTGAGATGCAAACAAGATTCATTTCACTACATGGTTGTGCTATCCATTTATTAACTATTCTGCATAAAATCCATTTCTAAACGATTTCACTAAAGTTCATAAGCCATTTTAAAACTCAGAAACTGATGAAAAAGGAAATGATCCAGCAGACACAAGCCTTGAACTAAAAGCCTGATGGAAATAATTTTATTTCTTAATTTAAACAGCACATGAAATTGGATTCAATCCCAAAATCATTGCATGCTCATTTTAATTAAAACTTATGAAGGTTATAGCAAGTGGTTATACTTTCAGAAGGAAGGGACTGAGTTTACTGCTGTAGTAGCCTATGACTAATATTTGGCAACAGACAACAAGTGAGGCACACAGAACTAAGTTTCCACATTTGTACTTCGGTGATACACACTTTGATATCCAAACCCTGGCATTAACAAGCACTGTGACTTCAGCTGATGATAGCTAAGCTACCTCCTTTATTTTCTAGGCATCAACAGCCCAATGTAAACAAGAAAACCCCCCTGCAATAGGCTGCAATTTGCTCAGTGCCATCAGCTCCCATCTCTTACAGGGGATTCTGATACACCACCTATAAATAACACTGACAGTAATGGGTGTTGCAGGGTGGATGAAGTATTTTTTTACACATTTATTTACTTGTTATCAATATTCCCACTCTATTCAAGCAGGTTCCTGAGCAAAGCAGAGCACAGATGTCACACGCTCCAACACCCAGATCTAAGGACATGCTTACAGGAACAAGAGATTCTCCAAGCTCTTCCCAGAGCAGCTGTGAGGGGAAAGCCACATTCCTCACAGAGCTCAATGGGGCACTCAAACCACCACTTGAAGTAGAGCAGACACATTTGTGCCTTGCCTAGGTAAGCAAGAGAGCTGGATGGTGCCTCTGCAGAGCTGTGTGCCCTGTAAATCCAAAAGGATGACTGAAGTCAGCTCAGAGCAGCACACACTGCTCACACGGTGCCACGTCCCAAAGACTTTCTGTCTTCTGCATCCCTCCTTGCCACTGAACTCCAGCACCAGCCTGTCAACAACCAGCTCACTTATTTCCTTAACCACAGTGGGTTTAGAACACATCCTCTGTATTGACACCTCTCTTTTCTTTCCACAGAGGTGAACACTCGCCCAGCACTGCCCTGCACACCCTTGGTCACAGGACACCAGTGCCATTTACTGCCCCTGTCACTGCAGGGCCCCAGCACCCCTCCTTCAGCCACTGCCTCAGTCAGTGCTGCTAACCACACCGACCTGAACAGCTTCTTCACTTTCAACACCTCCCCAGTCTCCCCACAACCCATCTTTTCCAGCATGGACTCATTCACATTGCAAAAACACAAATTACACCATTACATTCCAAGTATATGTCTTGGAAATGACCCACAGTCACAAAGTGATGCACTTATTCCATGTGTATTTGTGCTTACAGAACAGGAGGTTGCCACAATGCTAATTCTCTCTCTCAAAGAAATTAATGGCAAGTGAAACATCACAATGCTGAACTTCTGTGCTGTTCACTGAACTGAAGCTCAGGAGGAAAGACACATCAGCCAAAAAGCACCAGAAAACTCAGCCATGAGCCCCTTTTTAAGCAAGTATTCTGTATGCAAATCAAATCCAACTGAAGATATCACTACAATGTTAATGAAACCCTGAGCACTGAAAAAATAAGTGTCAAGGGAGCGTAAATGCACATTTTGAAACCACAGTGTGCTATTACAGAAAACGTCTTATGACTACCACGGTCACCTTCACCCAACAGACTTTGCATAGCACAGAAACATTTGCCATCTGCAGTATTACTGAACAGGCATGTTCTCATTGCTCTATTAAAAAAGACTGAAGCTTTCCTCGCTTGGGTCAATAAGACAGCTGTTAAAAATCATACCATGCTTTCAGAAACAGAGAGAGATCCTTTTGAGACCTGGTTTCTTCAAGTAACTTTGATTCATCTGTGAACGAGCAGCTGGCTGTAGGCCAGAACCAGTGCTGCCAGTTCCCTTTTGCAGAACACTCTGTTTATATCTGGACCTGCAAGGATCAGATTTAAAGATGATTTTGACCCTACATTAACACTTCACTATATGCACTATCAATAATCCCACTGAAATTACCACCCGAAAGGTAAACAGCAGAGTAACTTCTGCAAAAATTCAGTGTTGCACAAAAAGCTTCAATGGACAGGATTGCTGGTGCAGTGCCAGAAACAATGGGACTTCCCTTTAACTCTTGGTTTGACTTAACATCCACCAAAGGCTCCACTTGTGTCAACTCTGGAGAGTGTAGGGCCATGCTCCTGCCTCAAAATGCAAAAAGATAGCCTCTCATGAGGTACTTACAGCTACCTCCCACCCTGGACATGCTGAATGACTGTATTCAAAACTTTCACAGTGAATGTAATGGATAATCAAATCCCAGAAATGATACAAAATCCTTGTGTAACCTAGGACCTCTGTGATATAATTATAAGATGAAGATTATTAAAAGATCAAAGTCAGGGAGCTGATTAGAGTAAAATATAGAAGACAATTGTTTGCAAACTGCTTCAGCTAATGTATTTGAGGCTTTCCACTGACTGAATACATGACAATAATGCTCCTTCTACAACTAGTTTTGAATCCTCCTATGCTTCATAACCTGCTTTCTTTATAAAATGTCTTAAGCAGTGCTTTTCCACCTTGCAAAATCCCTCGGAGAATAAGGACCAGCGTTTGAGTAGTTTCTTCATTCTAATGCAGCACAAAATGATCCAAAACAAACAGCAGTAAATTTGCATTTCAGCATGACAGCAGTGATCTCAAGAGCAGCACCACAGAGCATGAACAACTAGGTTTGTTTTCAGGCTTGGACAAGCATTGTAAATCACCTCTGCAAAATTATGACTTTACAGGAACTTCGCTTTTAGGACAAAATCTCCATAAAATGTGCAACCTGGGTACAAATGCCAAGTGGGAACCTGCAGAATTCTTTCCTCTCTTCCCTGCTTGACCTCATTATCTGCTCAGAGCCCACTTAGCAGCTCAGTCTAACCACTGAAACCTCACAAATTAATAGCACTTACAAGAGTGCATGAACCATAAGTCACCTGGGGCAACCTTCCAACAAAAAGGAGCTGCCACAAAGTCTCACAGCACAGCCTGAAATGAGGTTATTCTAACAGCAAAGAAAAAACTCTCTCAGAAAGCTTTTCCCGATTCTTCCCAGCACCAATTTAAAATAAAGTTATTCACATTAAAATTAAGTGAGAAAACAAGGCTGGTTTGGCATAGTAATAGGTTTCCTGAGCTCAGTGTTTCTGTTCAATAATCAGCAGCTTTAGATGGGTTTAAGCATCTTGTTTTAACACTGCCCTGACAGTGAGGATCTGCCTGAGATGGTGCTTAAGCACTTCACCAGTGTGGGATGGGTCCATGGCAGCAGCTTTCTCCTCTGCAGAGCAAAGCTCTGCAAATCACTACACTGCTAATCCTTCAGTGTTTGCAAATACCAGTTCAACCAGCAGGAAACCAAATCCCCAGCCAGACTGGTTCTCAGCAGCACTTCACATTCAACAACAAACAAGGCCCCAGAGCCAGGCCAGGGCAATAAGGAGAAGATGCTCACCAATACAGATATCAATAGGTAAAATATTATTCCAGAAAAACCTGGCTCAGTTTATGCATAGAAAATAAGTCAGGCTAAGTTTCTTAATTGGTTTCACACTCAGGGATGCTTAAGCTTCGTGTTACATTTGCTGCTTTCTTCATTTCACTTGGCAGGATTCTTTGGGTAAGTGATGATCATTCCCCCAAAACGTGAGCTCTCTATGCACGTCACAACTCCAGGACACTCCCTCAAACTCCTGACACTGACAGTGGACTACAGGGCCTCATCCAGAGTAGCTGGTGGAACACCTCTGGTGCTCATCAGACCCTTCATTTCTCAAAGTGCTTGAGAAAGGAGACCCCAAGGAGCAGAAGTAGGAGCAGCAGGGATGAGCTACAGGCAGCCACGAGGGGGTCAGGAGAGCAGAGTCACAGCAGTGTCTGCAAAGAGAGATGCAGCTTAGCAAAAGGAGACCTACGGTGTATATTGCAAAACCTTTGTATCTGCTCATTTTTGAATGTCCAAACCAAACTCAGGATGATATCTCACTGTCTCCATGCCAAACAAAGCAACCAAACATTTCCATCTCCTTTCTCTCTGCCTCCCCATCTTCATGTTTTGCTGCAGACCAATGGACATGAGCTGGGGTGACAACGCACATGCCGGTATTTGAAATGCTCTATCATAAGCAAGATCGTTTATTTCACTGTAAGAGGAAATACCTAAAATTTAACTTCCTCATAAAGTTTATTTTTAATAACCAAACACTATCAAACATCATGTACACATGTACACAGCAGGAGTTCTTATTAGGAAAAAAAATCTTTGAAAAGAATCATGCTCAAAATAATGAAGACTGCTGCATGAATTTTTATTTTTCCTTCCTAAAGCACTGCTGAAATATGAAAAAAGCTCAAGCTTTTTAAAAAACAAACAAACCAGACACACCGAGAGTACATGGCATTCCTTTCTATCAGGATGGCCTCATTTCATCAGAAAATGGAAAGATGAAAAGCACTGGAAGGAAGAGACAAGAAAGTCTGACCTCAGCAAGAGCACAGCCCGGAGCTCAGGCTGCCCTCGCTTCCCCAGCAAGGGGCAGAGACAGCAGCACATCCTGCTTGAGCTTTCAGGGATTTTAGAACTTGGAACTTCTTTGAGGATGAATTCCATGCTGAAATACTGACAAAAGAGCAACCAAGTGTGGCTTTTTAATCTGGTTCTTTCTACACTGAGACAAGCAGTTGTTTCTCCATGCAGAATACAGGAGTGAGGTGCAAAGCTGAGGAACACCAGTGGCTCAGCTGTCTTCAGGGACTGCTTATGCAGGGGGAATTTAGTTTGTTATGCTTAGAAATCAGCAATATGGGGAACAATAGAAAAGAAACACTCTGCATCACATACAGCTCCCCATATCTTGCTAATGAGACAAATTAACAAGGAATCATTTCACAGATCTTATTCCACGACCCATGCTGAGATTGCAAGGCAGCTCCTTCAGCTGAGCCTCCTTTCATTTGCTGACAAAACACATATTCCAAATCACTGCATCAATCCCTTGAAATGTATCCCCTTTCACTGAGGTGTGAAGAAGGCAATGTGCTGCTTCTCCAGAGGAGAGACCCTGTGCATGTCCCCTCCCTGGGTGCAGACCTTCACTGTGATCAGAATCACTCCCTGTCCCTTTTCCAGGAAACTCCGCTGTGGACTGAGACCAAATCCTGCCATGGTGCAGACTCATCAGCAGCCTGTGACACGTGTGTGCCATGCCATCAGCACTTGGCACTCTCCCCAGGCTCACCCAGCCAGCCTCAGCTGAGGCACTGAGCTGCTGAAGCTCAGGGCAGGACAGGAGCTGGGGCATGAGGCTGGCACTGCCCCAGGCACTGCCAGCTGCTCTTCTCCCCTTTGGAGGTGGAACTGCCTCATGCCTTGCTTGCACCAACACAGAGCACGCAGGGTGGAAGAGGAAGGGCAGTGTGGTGCTGGGACATCATTCCTGAGGAGCTTTCAGCAGCAGGTGCCTTTTTACAGAAGTCCAGCATAAGTCTCTCCATTATAAGACAATGATACCCTGGGGCTGGACTGAGCACCTAATCCCTCTGAAAACATCACTGCACCAAATATTGCTCAGAAATAAGCATTATATTATTAAAATATGGGACCTTTCCTTTCCTTTTTTTTTTTTAATTCTTAGTTTTCTGATTCATATTCACTACCTGGAAAGAGGAACATCAATCTGTAAGTTCTATGTTAGAACTGTCCATGGAGAAGCAGGAAGAAACTGGAGTGGATTAAAAAGTAACTATTACAAAATCACTTAAATTCCCCTCTTCTGAAGAAACCAATTAGAAAAATCCTGCATTTGTGTGCATTTGAACTTGTATTTTGTCTGCAGCACACTTCTCCATTGCTACAACTCCTAAAAGGACACTCCTGAATGTCTGGATCTAAAAGCTGATGACAGGATCAGAAGTGCCAGAACAGAACAACAAACACCCAGTAACTAAGAAACCAAATACGATTAGGAGCATATGTATTATGTAAATACTTCCTGTACAATCCACGTTTTGCTCTAGTACATCTTGCCAAGCACACAACACACTCTACCAGGCAATATGACATTTAACTGGTGGTAGGTTTCAGCTCTACACCAAACAGAGGTATTTCACATAGTTTAAAACCACCATTTCTTGCTGTAAATTGAAACAGACAGAAATCACACTGTCAGTTCAATGCATTGTTTGAGTTGGGCACCAAAGCCCTGTTTCTGAATTCACAGGTATTTTGGATGACAAGACTTCACTCTGCATTTCTTCTGAAATCAAATCTGAAAACAGCAAATGACTGCTGTGCACCTGAAACATCCAAATTTACTAAGAAATCCACCCAGAGCACCAGCAGGAGCGTAAGGTGGTAATTCAATGGTATTGCGAGAAATGAATGAATAATTCACTGGGTTTAGACAGTCAAAACTTACCACTTTTGGTGAACTTTACCTCTGAGATTTTAGATTCACTCAAACCCAAACCACAGCTCAGCAGGTGCACATTCATAAAAGCACAGAGTTTGCATGACTCGCTTCTAACTGAAACTACCATCTTTTTGCAAAGCAGCAGCTGTGGCAAGTGCTCCAAGAGAATAAATATTTATTCCTCCTTAAATAAAGCTGCCTTCCCACCCACGAGTGCAGGCAGAACAATCAAAGGCTTCTCAAGGACAATTATAGGAAAAACTCCTGCCTGCCAAAATCAACCAGTGCCAGCAGAGTGAAACCTGGGACACTTGCTCCACAGCTCCTTTGACAAAAAAGGCTTCCGTTACAAATCCCAGAGGATTTCAAGCTTGTTTCATAGCCACAAGGATTATTTCCCTCCTTTCCTGGCCAGCTCTTCTTTCAGAATTCATCAATATCACTCCTTGCTGCTATATAGCATCAACATGATGCATCACACAGCAGCTTCTCTTCCCAAGGGGCACAAAGAGCACACCAGTACTAACCGTATTTTTAAAATCAGTTTAGCTCTTTGCTCTGATTTCTGCTGTTTTTATATCTCTGACTATTCATCTTCTAAAACAGTCCTTTGTGATGACAAATAACAAGATAGATCAATTCCTTTTTGCTCCAGATGTTAAGATAAATTACTTTAGATAAGAAACAGCCCTTGTCACTGAAATTGTTAAAGAAGCTCAGAACAGAGTACTAACAGCTGAAACCTTGTACATTTAAGTTGATGTTTTAATTGGATTTTTATTGTTCTTTTTTTATTTTTTTCAATTGGATTTTTATTGTTCTCTGTTGATTTTTCTTGCTTGTGCTTCTGTGCACTTACAGATTGGAACAGCAACACCCAGCTGGAGAAGGCAAGCAGCTGAACTTGTGAGAGCTGTATTTTTGCAAACAAATAGTTCATTTCATTGAACCACAAGACATGCAAGTAGATGGAGCCTTCACTCCCTAAATTTGAAGGATGTCCAGGCTCCATGCAGCTTTAAAGAGCAGGAGGGCTGGATACCCACAGGACCTCATGAAATCTAGAGGAAATGCCCCAGCTCTTGCCTCCTGACTCACTTTATGGACCTCACACCAGTGTCCTCCCCACAGCCCTTCATCCTCCACCCTTGGAGCCCCCTCTGTGCAGTCCCATGAAGGAGCTGATGGGAGATGCAGAAGAACCACTGGACTGAGCAGCAGGGATCCCATGAATATTCCTGCTGGGGCAACCAAGCCACCAGCAGGTTCAGACTGGGGCAGGGCCTGTGCCAGAGGCAAAGAGCCCCAGAAGAACAAGGGCTCCCTGCAGGGCTGTGTAGTTTGGCATGGACACCACGTATTTCATCAATGCTGCTCACATAAAACAAATAAGAATTAAATCAGGGCTACTGAAGGCTCCTTCCCAGCTCCATCCCATTTTATCACTTTTTTTATTTGCCAAGGGTGATGTTATCTGCATGGGATTCGCATCCAGATTCTTATCCTTCACGTGGCAATATTGCAAATGCAAATCCCTGTTTTCTGTTCACAAGGAGCAGAGCAGTGACTGAGCAACCACACACACGTCATGTCAAGCCCTAATGAAATCTCAGACTGCTCCAATACCCTGTGACATGTTCAGACTGCAATCCCGACAGGGCATGTAATGGCAAAGGCAACTGCTGAGAGCATCCTGGACCACATCCAGCCTCTTCCCCAGCAAAAGAGGGTAATTAGGCTTTCGGGTATGGTCTGGAAACGCTCCCTCATGCAGGGTTTTCCCAGCAGAGGGCACTTTTGATTCACAGACCACTTCAGAAGCAGCTTTTTGTTCTTCTCCATCGCCATCTCGGAGAGCTGAAGCAGAGGTGGTGCTGTCTGCTTAAAAATAAAGACATCGTTGCTTTAGCTCCACTTTCCTGCCTCCCTCTCCCCTCCAACAAGTTTTATTAAGTTCTCATCTTTAATTCATGCCTGCAGCAGAGCTGATGTCACTTTTTTTTTTGCTATTAAAAAAGAATCCACGAAGCATAAGCCAAGCTTGCAGTGGTAATCTCACCTACTTTCCTTCTCTATTTTTATTTTCATTTCCAGTGATTTGTTAACATTCATTACCCTCAAAAACTGAAAAGGTATTCCAAGAGAAACACAACTATAGCACTTGGAAAAGGAAAGCAAACAAACCACCTATTAGATTACATGCTCCATCCCCTGCAAAGGCAGGACGAAACCCACCAGAGACATCTCACAAATTAAACCCTCCAGCTGTCTGCAGGAAATTGCAGGGTGTTAGGGACCAGTGAAATAAACAGCTTAGCAACCACTAAGGTGAATTCCCCTTTGGGAAACTGTCGTTTCACAGTGGATGCAAAGTGAGAACGAGGGAAGATGTGTGATAAGACGGTGAGTGGGGAAGAAATTTCCAGCAAAAGCCTTGGGAGGCGAGATGTTTTCAACTGCTACAATAAAAAGCATTAACAACAACAAAATAAAGAATGTCGGAATCAACTAACACACACATCTGTTCTAGGTAAAACAGGGTAACAAAGTAAAACACTGGGATAACCAGTCACTGCAGTTTTGCCATAATTCTGCTTCATTAGCACTCAGCTGGGATGTGGGGTGCAGGTTGGCAGCACCGTGTAGCTGACTGAAGGTCAGACTGTCTTAGGACAGTAAAGATGCCAGGAGTGCTGTCCTGGGGTTTCCTGCCAGGAAATCCTGTGCCTGTACCTACCAGGGCACTGTTCTGGAGTCCAACAACTCAGCATGGACTGGACCCCAGCAGCCTCCACACCTGCCATTCCAGCCTCTACCCACAGCCCTGAGGAACCCGTGGGTACCAGGAATTCTGTGGGGTTGATCAATGCCACGCTGCAGATGATGAGAAGCTCATTCAGTAGTAAGCAGCCCAACTGAACAAGTCATTTCCTCTACAATTTATGCAATTTAGAATCACTCTGGTTCCTCTTGGCTCATGGCTGAACAGTTTTGTTTTTTCAGAAGTCAGAGCAGCGGGTGGTGTGGTCATGTTGTGTAAGATAATACAAAGAGCAGAACAATTGCTGCCAAAGGAGAAGACACTGTATCACAGCCTTTGTGTTTTGTTGAGCAGGACTTCTTGCAGAATCACTTGTTTGTTTGTGTCATGTTTTACTGGAACATACGTTATTACCAACCATCTTTCCAACCCAGGAGAAGCTGTCATAAACATGCTTAAATAAAGACCAAGAAAGCAACTGAAGATCAAAGGGATTGTGTAATATTTGTGTAATAGTAGACTGGGGAGGAGGGGTATGAAAAAAAAAAATCAAACCCCAAAACCCAGAGATTGTTGCTTTTGAAGTAACAAAGAATGAACCCCAAATACGTCAATAGCTGTACTGAAGTCAACAGGGCTAAGCCACAGTCATTCCCCAAATATTTTCTTCACCTGCTGCAGGGAAGAGACACATTATTCAGCTTCTGCAGGGCAGGGAGCAGAACTGTACAAGGCAGCTAAGTACAATGTTAACTGCTGAAGTACGGGCTCAAGAATAAAATTTTTTTTAAATTAAAAATAAAAAATAGGCCCTTTCCTTGGTTCGATACTTTGCCTTCAGGGCAAATATAACAGGATATTTAATTACATGATTCTGTATTATCTTTTCTATTATTTCACAGAAGCTGTAACTGCTGATAACAGATACTTGAAGTTACACCACACATCCATCCCATTCTGTGTAAAGCCCAACACCAAAACCTCTCCCAACATGAACACCAGCTTGCAAATCATTAACAATTTTGGGAAAAGAGGATATTTCCCTGTTGGCTGTTAATCAGTAACAAGCCTGAACATATATCCAGTAGCAATCATCTTAGGAAAAATACATGAAATCTGCAATAAAGTAGTGTTTGGCTGGCTTCCAAATCCTACATAGTCCACAGGCACCTTTTCTGCTGCTTTCAGCATGCTCTGAACCACACAGCACCATGGGCTGTACTGTTGTCCTTACAAAAAAAAAAAAAAAACACCCAGAAAATCCTCACATCCACCAAATTCACTTCACACACAACACACACTAGGAATGTCTAAGCTGACTATCCATTAAGCTACAAGAAAGAAAGCTGGTGTCCATACCTGAATTATGGAATTCAAGCCAGTGAGGTAACAAGGAACAAACAGGTCCCAAGACTCATGGCAATAAGATGGGCATTCCAATACAGACCTGTCTGTCAGCTACATGGTCCCACAAACTGCTCAGTCATCACCACTGAGGGCACAGTATTGCTACTATGGCCAGAAGGAATTTTTATCACACTACAGGCTTCTGGAGTGATAATAACAATAAAAATTTTGTGTAAGAACAATAAAAGAGGTTTTAGGAAACGCTCTAACACAATCTTCTCTCCCAAGGCCAATCCTCCTGCTTTGTTCTCCTTTTCCCTGAAAACATGGCTTTTCCCACCAGCTGGCCAGTGGTGCAGACTGATCATAAGGAAAAATACACCTGACTCACAGATGCTCCAGGACTGCAGCAGCAGCCCAAAAACTGCAGCTGCTTCCACCTACCAGCAGCTTCCCCAGCAAAGGGAGAATGAAGGGATTTTGCATCTCTCCACAGCCCTGAAAAGCTTCGTGCCACTGCTGAGTTTTTGCTGAATAGACACCGTGCCAGGAAGTCAGTGCCTGTGAGCTCCTGCTTGTTTTCAGGCCTGGCAGTGATGGATTACATACAACCACAAGTTGGGCACAAACCAGCTGTCTATCTGTCTTTTCCAAACATCTTGCTCCAGTTTCTGTATTGTAGAGGTGCCAATGCCTTGTTTCAGGATGCCTACTGGATAAAGAGCACATATTTCTCTGAATATTTTACTGTCACACAGAGGAACTGGACTGTTTTCATTTTTTTTAAATGCTGTTGCTCCTTCCCCAGCACATTCCCCATAATAAAAGCCTCTCTATTCCCAGAAGCCTGGAGCTGAAATGACAAACTGCACTACAGCTTTTCTCTGCACAGAAGCCCACAGGCAGATCCTGCTGTCACACCAGAAACCTGTGCCCCACACATGCCAACCCTCCTGCCAGGGCACCTCACGGTCCTGCCATGCTTCCATCAGGGACTAGAGGGGCAAAAAGGAGAAACACAGCCAGCATTCTCCTCCTGGCCCTTCACACAAACACTGAAGGGCAAAGCACTGCAACAGCTTCACAAAGAGTCTAAACCTGCCCTGTCCAAGAGTGTCTGTGATGCTTTGTGGCAAGGTACACAGACACTGCATGTACAAGCACGCACACAGGTCTGCCTGCGATTCGGTTACTGCAAAGGGCGTCTGGAGAAAGGGCTATAAACAGCACCTAACTTGGGAGGGGGAAACAAGAATCACTACTTATTGAATTTAGGTTATCAACCACCAGGATTAAGCACTGAAAGTCGTTTGAAAACCCTTCCTTTTTTGTGGGAAAAGCTGTGGTAAAACCACCCTGTTGTCCTGCAAAGTCAGAACAATTCCCAGGGAACAGCCTGGATCTGACTGCAGCACTGCCTACATAGCAAAAACAAAACCAAAACACAGATGAAAGATGTTTCCCCTCTTCTCTCCCTGAAGGGAAAAAAAAAAATTCTCAAAAACATCCTTCTTAGGTTGAAAAGAAGATCACAGGGAGGAAAACATGTAGGAGTCCAGACAAATGATAGAGCTGTAGACCAGGCACTGCTGCATCTGCTCCAGCTACACACAGTTGTTTAAGAAAAGCATTATGAATTTCTTTCTCTCTCCTTAGATGTCTTGCCTGGATGCTTTAAAGCAGCCTCAGAGGAATGTGCTCTTGGGGCTGAATCCCATAGGAAATTATCCTTTGTGGTGGATGGTCTCCCCTTGGGGCCTGTCTGTGTGTTTTGCTTTCATGTAATCCTCCCACCTTGGTTCTCTAATGTAATGCTATCCACATTATTATAGCTCTTTGATACCCTCAAATGGTACTTACTCAGGCTGTCATATTTTCAGCTCTCCCAGACTAGGTCTGACTGGCTTGGATGGCCTGTGGCTCATGCCATAAATATTAAGTCACCAAAAGATACCATGGAGCACTTGTGTGCCAGAGGCAGACATCACACAGAGGACAGCCCGGGCCATTTGCTCCTTCCAAGTGAGATGTGCTCTACAAGAATAACAGAAACCTCATTCTCACAGGGTTACTGACTAGCTTTTTGTCCTAGTTCCCTTTTCTTTCTACAACTTCTGCTCCAAGAAAGTTCAGCAGCTTACATGCAAATTTTTAAGGTAGTTTCTGTATTTTAGCTCAGTTTTCCCAACAGCCCAGCAGGTCCAGCACCCTGATCCGCAGACAGGACTCCCTCTACACTACCTACCACTGAAGCTTTCTCAGAAGGCACGAACCTTCACTGCCACTACTGCTCTCATCTGCACAGAGCATGGGTTTGTGGTTTCCTTTCCAGTTCCTCTGCATCACCCAACCTCAGTGCTCGGTTTACATCACCTTTGTTGTCTCCCTGATGCACCACGGGAATCTAACCATACAGCAAGCCTCCACTTGGAGCGTTCTCTTCTCTTCATTCTGGCATGAATTTACACCCTGACAAGTTGGATCTTTAATATCCCTCCTACACACACGCAGAGAGACAACTTCAGAACCTCCCCCGCTCCCACAGCGGATACCCTCAAACACATGAATCAACGTTTACCCGCAGTTTTCCTACAGTGCTATCTAACTACCAGCAGTTATCGCCCATGTGTAGGAACAAACTCAAATACCACTGCATGGCTGACTGCTCTCCTGTGGTTTTGCTCTTGAAAGTTATCTCCACTCGTACTGCAGGCTCAGGAACAGGGGGGAAATGCAGTCCACCAGAGCAGCTGAGAACAGGGGGCTGGGGTCTGCTTCTAACCCTCCCCTGAATCCAGCCCCCCTGCAAGCCTCGCCCTCAGCTTTCCCACCTGCAACAAGAACTTTCCTGCAGAAGACTAAGAAATTGACTGCAAAAGGTAAATTTTGTAGCTACTTGATTATTACCAAGACTTATGTTCTGCACTCAAGCTTAGAGCTTTTCATCTAATGCAGGGCAGTATTTCACAAACACAAGGCTGATAAAGAGGTGACAGTAACCATGCTTATTAGTGACATTTACCCTTAAATTTTGAAGGCTTCTCTGAGGAAGAAACTCAATCTTGGCAAAAAAAATCTTTGATCACTTCCCAATTAAGTTGGGCCACTGCTATATAAGCCTCAGTCACAGATACATTGGTTTCTAGCCTGAATTGTTCTAGCATTAAAAGATGAACAGAAGAAATACCAAGTCCCTATATCACTGCTCACCCTGTGACCTCCCTCCTTATATCATGTATTCTAAAATATAATAATTCTTGCTTTATTAATTAGATTATTATTTTAATTAAATACTAGAACAATCCACAGCAATAAGGGTTAAGCAAAATCCTTTTTGTTTTTCCCTCTCTCCCTTCCCTAAGGAAGGCTGATACAAAGGAGAAATGGCTCAGTTCCCTTTACCAGATCTGTCCTGAGCTGGTGCTCAAACCCTGTGGTGTGGCAGCCGTCCTCAAGCAGTGCTCCAAGAACAGCAGCACAGCAATTCTGCTTTGTCTTACTGTCAACTCTGTTGAAAAGCAGCAAAGTAGGAAGGTTTTGCTTCATTCTCCACTGCACAGCAATAAATTGACATAGCACAGCTGCAGTCTGCTCAAGCTGAAGGAAGGAAGAAAACAATTTGGGGCTCACATCTGTGCAGCAACTATTAAGAGAAGCCAGCCATCTCTGTTCCACCAAAGAACTGACCCAGCTATGCAGTTCACTTCTGCTGATGACATTAGGTTTAGGAAATGCTCAGCATGTTTATTTTGCAAACAGCCTTTTGCTTGGAAATTACAAAAGAATCAGAAGTGCCACTTGCTGTTAGACAACATTATAATGCAAAATGAAGCACAACCATTGTGACAGGAGAACACAGTCATTAACTCAAGAGAGCTGGCAGTCTTCTGATATTTAGTAGATTTTTCTCAAATTCAACACCCTGGAGTCTTGGAATCTGAAAATCTAAATTTTCTTCCTTTCATAAAGCCTTTTAAGCAGCCCTCATAACTGCAGGATTTGAAAGTTATGTACCTAAATGGCAAGTATACAGATGCAAATATTTTATGCTGAAGTATCATCTATTTCCAGGACAATATTATGGTTCTGAACATTTGGTAACGCTGAACAATCAGCATACAGGACTTCCTTATCTCTGGATCAAAACCCAAATCTTCCAGTGGTTTATCTTTTTAAGACAGTTTATGACTCCTTACAAAACAAAAACACAGGAATTCTCAAAGCCATGTTTTTTTGTTAAAGATGCACAATTGTGATGACTTGCCAACAGTTGCAATTGATGTCAGAATAATGCAGAAATCACGATCAACTAATTCCTACATGATAAAATGGTCTTTTAAACTTTTTCAATCCATCTCTGATCTGAAAATACCTCTGCACTTTGAGGATATTCACATGGGGTTTGTCTGTGTTACTGTAAAAGCACCCAGCAGTATTCCTGAAAAACTTCCTGTCTGGAAAATGTGTTTTCCAAATAGGGCCCCTGAGAGGAACACAGATGGATCTGTGCAAAATCTGGTGCTTCTGTAAGAAGCCAAATAGGACATGTCAAGTGGCAGAGGAACAAACAGAGATGGTCACATCCTTGAAGGTGCACCAGCTAAAAAACACTGAAGACAACACAGGATTGGCAATTACTTACTGTCTCCATGCATCACTTATCCTAAGAACCCAAGAACAGTCAAAGAAAAAAGAAAAAAAGAAACCAAAACAAAGATAAATAATCCAAGAGTTACTAACTTGTAGGATATCTGGAGTGCCAACCCTTCCCAGTGATATCCTGGGTTTATGCAGCATGTGGAATATCCTCCCTGGCCAGGCCACTGACAGGAAGCATCAGCAAATTGCCAGGACTGAGAGAAATCAAACTTCATGATGAATGGGGGAAAAGTCCAGAATACTGACTCTGGTTTCCTTCTTCCCTGCCCAGCACAGCAATAGTGCCTCAGCCCTGTTAGTGCTGCTTGCACTAATTAGATCTGCACGGCTGGAGTGGAACGTATTACGGTTAAGAAAAAAAAATTACCCTCTGAACCCAATAGTACATATCCAGAGGAACTATTCCTTTAAACTTCAACTTCAATACGTATTTATCTTTGTCCTCTGAAGTCCAATATACCTCATTTTCAATTTAACCTCTCCTCTTTTATGCTTTGTAGAAGGTGTACAAGATCATTTATGCAGAGACTTAATATTTATAAAAAATTCAAGCAATTGGAAGCACCAACATTTCAAAGGGTCAGCAATCAATGCACACAGCCCCCAGTGCCCTTCCAGCTGGAGGGATACAGACACAACTGCCAAGTGCACGTCAGGAGAGGTTCTGGATTTCACATCCCTGGCATGGCGAGAGGAGGGAGAGCTGCAAAGAGGGGAACACAGGTCAGACCCTCGGGCAATGTAAACTGTAAAAAATATCTCCTCTGACTGCAACCAGCTTGCAGTCAGTCTCCAGCACTCACTGGGGTCACTGGGGCAGCCCGCAAGGCAAAGCAGCTCTCTGGAGGAGGGGGCAGGCAGGAAGCCATGGTGGGGAAATCCGGCATTCCAAGCTGGGAATGGGATGGAGACCTGCCCTGCTCTGCTTCCCTGGAGCTCCACCTCAACCTGCTGATCTGAGCCACGCTGCACTTCCCTTGCCAAGAAGTCCTGCTCACCAGGGAGAGCACAGATCAGCATGTGTCAGGCTGATGTACCTATCCCCTCCTGTATTTTTTTTATTTTAGGGTAAATCAGGGGTCCATCATCCAGAGATACCTTCCAAGTACAGACAAAAAAGCCTACATATCTGATAGGCTGCATTCAGCTCAAGGGTGCAGTTGGAAAGTCACCACCTCTCCTCTGCTAAGCAGCACTGAGTAATTCAAAGCAAAAGCCCAGCATGAAATCCCCACACAAAGTACTCTCAAAACCTTAATTTTCCCAAACTTGATTTTACAGCACTTTGACAGGGTCCAGAGACTGTCACCTGAACCCTTCATCCACCAACATCCACCATTTATATTATTCTATAATCTGACGTGCAGATGTAATAGCTTTATATTAGGGGTGTTCTGAAGGGAGTCTGAAAGTCAAATTCCTACTCCTAGCACATGGAAGGTTAGAATGGTTCTTTTTATAGGCTATCTCAGCCTCAGCAATACTGGAATATGTAATGGTCATAAAATGTCAACCTACAACTCCCTGTGTGCAATAGGAAGGTGTTATGCCTGGCTTTAGACATAGAACAGTTGGGAGCAAAGTACCTTAAATAACCTGCTGAAGGTCATATGTGGCTCTAGAGATGACCTGTACACCTTCTGCACCTCACTCCAGAAACCACCTTTCTTTCCTGCTATGATTAAGGGGATTTTCATGTAGTGTAAATCAGAGTGAAATATATATTTCCAGTGGAAAGGCCCCAAAACTACAGATATACATAAACATCAACTTTTAATCATTTCAAGAAGCCTTGTTTAGAGGTAATGTTGTAGCCACTTACTTACAGTGGTAAGACATGGTATAAATATGCAGTAGAACAAAATTACTTAATTAAGGAGGAAAGCAGCACATGAAATTCAGAGTGCCTGCCTCAAAATTAAAGATAAAACCATTTCATCTTGACAAACAATACTAGAATTGTACTTTAGTAGAAGCCTTCTTAATTTCTTTGCATCCTCTCCTTCATATCCCACCCCAAGTATTTCTTCTGTGCAGATATCCCCAGAGAGCTGAAAACTCTCAGTGAAAGGCCAACGAAAAAAATTTGGAGCAAATACAACGTGAGATTTCAAATACAAATTACAAATAGTAATTTTGTTTGGATTTACACTGAGTAGAAATCCATTCCCTTTCCTGAAGGGAGCCGAGCAGGCTCTCAGTGTCATGTGTGACAGCAGTAAGTTAATAAAAGACAGTAAGTTTACAAAGCTTACATGTAAATACTTGATCCTAAAGGTCTTTTCCAATGCGAGTGTTCCTATAAGTAAAGAAAAATTAAAGCAATATGCCCAGTTTGTCTGCGGAACTGCCAGCCCCAAAAGCCACCTGTGCCAGGGCTGGGTGTGCACCACTCCAGAGAGGTGTCACAGCTGCCAGGCACCACTCTTGCAGCCCAGAGCTTACTGAAGCTTTGCAGATGGGAGATAAGCAATACTTTGTATTTCACCCAGATGTAGATTATGAGCCAGGGAAAAGAAAGCTTAAAAGGTGAACGGCTTCTTTTGGCATTAGCTGAAATCTCTGTATAGTCTCCAAAGAAAGCCGACAGCGAGGTCAAGCTACAGTATGGGAATTCTATAGTCAATAAAAAGCCCTGTTTTTTAAGTCTGAGTCAGAAAAATTCAATGTGGATGACCACTTATTGAAAGGGTCATCATCCAACAGAGAGAAAATTGCTAGAGCAACAAAGAGCCCAGAAGTATTGCTCAGTTTATAGAAACCACAGAGAAGGATGAATTCTAAATCCATCTCCTCCTAGTATTAATCCAGTTTGCTTCCAAGGATCAATCTTCTATCCAGTAGAAACTGCATTGTGATGGTGCAATCAAGTTCCTTCTCCGAAATCTGGACTTGAACTATAAAACGAAACAGTTTTATGACTGCTGCATGCTGACATTTACATATTTATTTAGCACTGCAAGCACAGCACCAGCACTAACAGCATTAACAACCAAGAAGGACAGATGGAGGTTCTTGTCACAGGACAGGTTTTTCGTTTTTTTTTCAATTTTCCTCCACAGAGCTACTTTACTTTTGCTATTCTCCAGGTGACTGCGCTGTGTGTTGGCATTCTCAGGATGTTTACAGAAACAGAGCTGAGGAAGACCACTTAGAGATTTCCTGGGGCCCTGAGGACTTTGCTCTCAGGAAGGAGTTTAATGCACCTGTGTACTGACTGTGCCCATGGGGCTACACCTGCACCTGCCCTGCTGGAGAAACATCGATCCTAGAACTGCACTAACCTTGCCCAGGCACTCTCCTACCAAGAACATCAAAGCCACACCTGAATAAGCTCTTCATGGATCCTGCAGCAGGACTTGCCATGCATTAAATGACTCACTGTGAAACAAAGCCAGCTCAACGAGCCTTGTAGCAGAATGTCCCACTGCAGTGAAATAAAAACCTCTTGTACCTGAAGGCAGAGATCCCTCCCCCAAAAGAACTGCTTTCTGTAACTGCCCCCCTTTCTGATTCTCATTCTCAAACCAGTTATATCCTTCTGCTCCTCACTTGCTCACACTCGTGCTCCCAAAGCAAGGAATTTGCTTTGCTAATTAGTGCCATTAGGGAAGTTGGGGAACATGAAGCACAGATTAAAAAATTGTTCAGGCTGGGTTCTTAGCACTTCACCCTTGTGATATATCCATGTTGTAGGCTCTGCAGCGAACAGCACTTGACTCAGCCTCAGTTTGCAGCAGAGAGAAATTAATTGCAATCTAATAGGATTCAAATTGGTACAAGGGATGCCATCATTACGGGACAAGACAGAGTAAAACCGCAGTACATTAGCAGCCAGCAAACGGCTCCGGTCAATGCAGTGGAACAGGCAACTCCATGCCTCAGACATGATGAATTGATACCTCAATAATTGTAATTTATTAGTCAGTGCTGCTGAACTGGCATACAGACCAGGTGGGAACGTGCTGAACCTACGCGGTGTTTGCGGAAGGAACAACATTCCTTTTGCAAGGTCTAACTTGAAATAATTTTACACTGAAGTGAAGATGTGTCACGGCTTAATTCAAGCAGCAGTTATGTGTACTGAAGGATGAAAGTGTAAATCAGCAGCAGACTGGGAAGCAGAAGGCTCCTGATATCAAATGTCAGTGAGTTGCTCCCTTGCTTTGCAGCCTTTGACAAGTCACTTGAACCTCTGGTGCTTCAACAAAGGCAGGTACAGCACTGGGTAAAGAGCAAGATTCCCATCACAGGCCACATTCATCCTCTGTGCTTGGATCTTGGGTAAACTGCAGTCCTTTCCTCACTGTACTTACAACTGACACTGGAGTGAGTACATGAGACTGGCCTGTGGATATTGAAAGTCATGTGTGACAAACAGGCTTTATGTAATGAATTACGTTAAGCTGCAAGAGTAAACCTGACAGACATGCACATGCATTCGCAGGCACACAAAGCCCAACTGTCCCCCTTCCACATGAGCAGCTCCACGGGAACACGTACGAAGCAAAGCCAAGGCTGGGCTGTGGCATGGATGGATGCACCCCAGATTTCCTTCCAGGTAGCACACATGAGGTAGCAGAGCCCAAGGCAGCCCAGGTTAACAAGCTGGGATCCCCATGGGCCTGCATTCCTGCTCCTCCTCTCTGCTGAAGCCTATGCCACTGAATAGTCATTACTTGTTGCTAAATGAGGCAATCATTCCCATGCCCAGGAACTCCACAGTGCCCATGGATTTTGCTGGGCAGGCAGAATTTTAAGAATTTGGAATATTTTCCAGTTAGTTTCAGCAAACAGAATGTCAGCCACCAACACCGGAGGTGCCAACACAACCCACTGGCAGCTGCTATTTCCCTCCCATCTTCTGGTAGGAAAAATCTTTTGGATGCCAAACCCCCTGAAGCGTAGCTCTGCCACCCTCACACACCCAGTTAGACCTTGACAGCTCCTGCTGCCACTTCCCACCTGAGGTCAGTGAGGAAAGCAAAGGGCTCCTGCACTCACTGCAGGAGGACCAGAAAACCACATGAGAGGTGGAGGTCTGGATCTCTGAGCTAAGGGCAACACATAAACAAATGCCACTTCTGGGAAGAATAAAAGAAATTAAATAACACTGAATTGCAGAATTTATTTTTTTCTTGGCAAGACTGTTTAGCTCACTGCAATCAGCTCTATGTATATTTCATACTCTAATCAAGTGGGGCTATTTCAGAGCAGTAGATACCTTGAGCCCTATTTCAAGCTTCCTTAACTGGATCTGTTCCATCCTAACGCTACCCAAGAACCAGTTACCAAGGACAGAAAACCACTAAATTACATGTTCAGTACCTCTAACCAGCTCTTCACCCTAGAAGACTTTTAGAGGGTATATAATTAAGAAAAAGAAAATGCTTAGGTTTAAAAACTGGCTCAGTGAGTTTGCTATCAAGATCCTTGCCTGGGTTTGTACTGTGGAAACACCCTCAGTACTAACACCTAGTTCTCAATCATGAGATGATGATTAATACCAGCATTAGATCATCCTCAGCAACTGCCAGAGCTTTCTACAAAGTTCTTGCAGGATTAAATCATTGAGTGGTGCTCAGCACCTCTAAGCAAGTCCTTGAAATCTGATGCTGGCATCCATCCTGGGCACCTGACCTGGCACATTCATCTGGCATGATGCAGAAATACTGACTTGGATGGAGTCACTTCTCTCATGTCCTCCATCTGAACCAGCTTGCTGTGCTCTGACTCAGCTCTGAGCTGATGTGCCAGTGCTGTTTCCAAATCCAGACAAGCCTATGGACGATGAGGTTCCACAACTTAAGGCTGATCCTTTACATCCTGCAAAACCCAGACTCCTACAGCAGTGACCTCTTCTATTCCTTCTTCAGGTTTAAAAAAAGAGTGTTGTATTTTCCTGTATGGTAATACAATAATGATCATGCTCCCTGCTACTTTTCTTCTGTGTATTGCGAGCATTTTAAAAATGAAGTAAAAATTATTTTCTCCCCATTACAGATAAGCAGCCACACAAAGGATGGCTAAAGCAATTAATCTTCTTGCCCAATAATCTAGCAGCACAACTAGGTAGTAGAATTCCTTTAAACTCAACTTTACCAACTAGCACTACTGGCAAGAATACAGCCTCTCCTCCTCTCCCAGACAGAGTTATTTTTTGAGGAGAACAAAGAGACGAGATTTTAAAATTATGTGCCTGCAGAATCTGGAAACATTAAAAAACCCCAACTCAGACACCAAGTACCATCATGCTAGAGATCAAGATTCAGATTCAATACAGAAATAAAAATATCACATACAAGTTAATCCCTTACAGAGTGACTACTAGGTGAAAGACATTATTTGATGGTGAAAAGAATGTATCATTGCTTAATTTTTATTGTAACATATATAGTTCAGGACTGGAAACAGCTCATTTTTTGAATAGGTAGAAAGAAAAGATTGACTTCTGATTAAATCTTAATTCTGTCAGAACAAGCTCCATGTCAACAAGTGTGTCAATACCTAACTAGGAATTAACTAAGGGCTCCCATTTGTGTAGTTGCATTAACAGTCTTTGCTGCAGGAAGCAAGTGAAAAAGCCCTTCAGCTTTTTAGCAGATCCACCTCAGGCCATGAAGCTCATCTCCACAGGTCTCTGAACAGCAGGACACACCTGATCAATGTGGGCCACATGCAAAAATCCTCTCCTTTTCTACATCCTGCAAATGAACACAGCTGAAGCACTAGAAATCCCTCTTCTTGCCTATGGAAGTTACAGACCTTCTGCCAAAATAAATAAATAATAACCATTAGGAAATGAGCACATGATGCCACAGAAGGAAGCCTCTGGAATTATTAGAAATCCTATTTTGAGTCTCATTAATGGAGTACAACAAACATCTTAAAACAGCTTTTACATTTTATGTGCCTGGATCTATCAAAGTAGAAGAAAGACATTTATTCCAGTGAAAGGTGTCAGAATATGAAATTAGAAATCAGAGTAAACTCGATATGTGGGATTTATATAAATGCTGAAGTGAATGAGGGGCACGTTGCATCACTGGGATTTTAGGCTCTCAACTAACTGAATCCTTATGGGGGCAATTTCAGCACCATCCAACCTGGACTTGGACACTTCCAGGGATGGGGCAGCCACAGCTCCTCCAAGCAGTCTGAGCCAGGCCCTCCCCACCCTCACAGGGAAGAAACTCCCAGCAGAGTTTATCCTCTCCTGTATTTTTTTATTCACAGGAAGAACACGTAGATGCATTCAGACTTCACAAGCACCAAGTCTCAAGCCACCAAAGCACTCTCATAGAAAAATAATCATTTGTGATGACAAATGGGATACCATGGGACTGTAAATAAATTCCTATTTTTAAAGTACACTGGCAGGTCAGTAAATACTGAGATCCAGAGTGGTGGTAATTGTATAACTGGAGAAAAAGTAAGAAAAATATTCAAGCAATTCAAGCATCTAGGACTCAAAAGCTGCAGGAATAAAAATGGGTTTTTGCAGTAATTTTTACAAAGCTATGTGATAGTTGGATGAACACAAAGCACTATAAAGATAGCCAATTCCTGAAAAATATTCTTTCCCTGTTTCTTGGGTCAGTGAAGCCTCTACTAACTACCAAAATATCTGCTTTTGGCTCTGCCTTAGGCTTGTGCCTATTTGAGGTGACCCAGGCTTATCAGACAACAATGCAGTTCCTACTAAATAACACACAAAAAAACCCCCACTAACACCAACAGAAAAACCCACCACAAAACATGCTACTGTTTTGTCTGGGACAATGCAGACTTTATTACATCTGCTATTACAACGTGCCTATAACAATGTTCTCTAACAAGCAGCCCTAAGGTCAAATATGTTCCTTGATCAATTTACTAGAGGTCCCTGGTGCTGCTGCTGTGGGTAGACTGTCTGGGGAAAAAAATAATCCCTTTATTCCTTTGCTTCGCTATAAGGAAAAAAAAAAAAAAACTGTCACAAAGACATTTTTCTTCTCCCTCTGCTCTTGACAAGTCAGGTAAACAGGGAGGAAATACCCAGCTGTAAGAGACCAGAATTTGTGCAGGCATATAAAACCACACTGTTTATTTATCGAGCTACTCAAAGCAGCAGGATGATTCAGAACAAGGCTATGGGGATTTGGAAGATGTCTTAGCAAAACACCTGCAGTACTTTGCATGAGGACAAATAAAAGGCACTCTGGATGTGAGAGTGGTGTGGTCATCTTCATACAGGAATTTAACAGTTCAGTACATTGCTACAGTCAAATAACTCTGACAAGCAACAGCACTAATTCACAGATGCTCTGAGCAGTGCAGTCATCACATTAACCCTCTCCTCATTTCGTCAGTAAAGCTCTGACTGTAGGTCTGGTTTTGCTCAACACATCAGCATCAACCAATAGGCAATAACTCTACCCAGAAAAGCAGATTTGACACTGGCAAACTTGCTACAGAAATCACTTCAGGCTTGCATCAAGCAGCAGGAAAGGAGTCAATCTCACTGGCCACAATGCTGAGTACCACTCTCATGCCTGACTGCATGACTTTTGTTTCATATGTTGTGATTTATTCCTTTTCACTCTGTGTGAGGGTTTTAGTCACAGACTGGTACCAAAATTACTGGGAACCATCCCATTCAGCCCCCCAACCTGGAGTGAGCCTGGAGCTAAGGTGATTTGTGGGTGGTTCTAGGGATTGTCTTTGCTTGCTCCCTATGGCTGATTCCCATCACTTCTGAACAAACATGTTAATTCCTGCAAACAGCCCCTTTAAAAGACATCCCCCTCAAAAGGAAAAAAACCGCTCTGCTAATGGCCTATAATGGGTCTAAATAAAGCCTGAGCTGTTCCTTACTCATGCATAACTTCATTGCTTCTATTCCCTTCACACTCTGCCCGGTTAGCATAATTTGCAGAAGGGTTTTACCATGGACAATTGAAACACCCACATGCTGCCTGAACTAAAAAGCTTAATCCTAGAGCCCCTTTCTTCCTGTGTGATAGCTAAACGTGGCTTTTATTTTGATTACACCGGTCCCATCTGCACTGTCAGTTTCAACCCATGAAAAGTGAACTCCAGCCATATCCCCACACAGATTAGGACAGCATCTCACCCACCACAATGGCTAGAGAAGGTTTAAAATCTGGCACAACTCCAACCTTCACATTTCATATGGCCAGAACAGAATTCCCCCTAAAACAGCAGACTCCAGGGGTGTAAAAACCCCTAAGTCACCACACCTGGTAATTAATCAGCACACACCTTGGTGCACTCAAAAATCAGGACATGACAAAGGACGAGCAGGGGCCACAAAGGAAAGCTGGCAGCTTCTTCCATGACCATGCACTGCCACTCGGGTGCCATACCCTGAAACAATTTTAATCCATCTTTCTCTTTAAGCAGAGACAGCACTGCCACTGACGATGATACGACAGTGACAAAGGAGGGCTGAAATTCAGACCCAAATTGTTATTCCCCTCAGCTAGGCAGTTATGCACAAGAAACACTGCTTGTAAACACTTCTTTGTCAAACACTCAATTACAAGCTGCTTTATGAACAAAATGAGGCAGTCGCAAGGAAAGAGAGAGACAAAAATGGAGAAGCAATCTCCAGTGGCTCCCAGCCATCACACCACCACGGCCCAGGAACGTTCCAGGTGACACTGCCAGCCCCTCGGACAGAGGGCATGGACACATGGTGGGAAAACACCAAATCCAGCTCTGCAGAATGGGGTTTGGCTTTTGAGGACCTCAGCTTTGTTCAGCTGTTATTTCCTATGCAGTAAGGAAAGAATAACTGCTTTATTTTCCTATTGCTGCTTTTTGCAGTCTGAACCAGGAAGAAAAGGAGCACATGTACAAATTTGGAACAAGTTCAAAGCCCTCAGTTCAGGTAACACTCACAATAGGACTCTTTCTGTCATTCCCATTTACACCTTTATAGACTGAAATTGCTCCACAGTAGCTAAAAAGTAACTGGAAACTGGAACATCCATTGTTTTCATGTTCAGGCTGCAGATGTACTCCACAATGTCCAGCTGAGCTACCTCCAGCTCTGATCCTAAAAGGACTGAAGCTCTAAGTCCAAAGAGATATTTCTACTGACACTACAGCCAATAAATGTCAAGTCAAATTATAAAATGTTGCCCTATGATCACTTGAAAGTTTTGAGAACCAACAGAAAAACAACTTCATGAGCTCTAGTACCACTTTGAAATGTTACAGCATCACAGGGCTGGTCATCATGGCACTGTTACTCAAGCTGCCCTGGACAACACCCCCTACCTGATCCATTACTTCGTCCCTGGATTCTTTTAGCAGTATTATTGCACTGGAAAATATTTTCCCTGGAGAGAGTTTTTTTCCTTGTTTTTACTATTCAGTTCAATGAGTCAAGCCGAGCTGTAAGAGGAAATGTCAGAGAGCAAAGTGAAACCCATTGCTAATCTTCAACTTCAGCTGGCAATGGAGCTGCAGATGAAGAAAGAATTGAGCCTGTGCTCCTTTCCCTAGAGCTGAACTGAAACCCTTTAACCAGAAGAAAGCAGAATGGGGAAGAAAAAGCGAAGATAAAATATTTGGTTTGAAATTTTAAAACCTGCACTTATTTACACAATTAACTTTAGAGACCAACATTCAGAATCCAGCAGCTACCCAAAGAATCTTTGCTTTGTAATCTCAACAATTCCAACTGCAGAAAAAAGCAAAATTGAAAGAAAGCTACCAGAAAGAAAAAAAAGCACCAAGTTTTGCATATAACGATAACAAGACTTTATAACTATAATTCCTAAAATGAATACATGAAACCTTGCTAGGATTTTTTAAAAATAAATTATTTTCAAGGCTAAACTTCAGAAAAATTTTAGAATCAACTTAGACTGCTAATAGCTGGAAAAAACTACATACAGACACAACATATTTCAACTCTTAAAAGATACATTCCCAACAACACCTTAGGACTCTCCCAACCAGCAAGTTTGGAAGAGCTTTAATTCTATCACAAACCCCTGCTGGCTTTATTCAATTTTTATGTTTCTTTAAGACAAAACATTAGGGAAAACAAACTGATTCTGCCAAAACAATCGTGCAATGGCATTCACCTGAATAGCTACTAATAACCTTGCTTGAAGGAAAAATACAAGTGCTTATTTTACCTAAGAGATGCCTTGGAACCAAAGATGTGCTCACTCAAGCTGCGTATGTTCTCAACAGCTCGTGTAAACCATCCATCAGGCAGAAGTATGAAAATTATCTCCCTTAGGAATCCACCCAGAAAGAGGCTGAGGGATGTGGGTAACACTGCCCGAGGCTGCATTTGGGAGGTGGAACACAGCATCAGCTCCCATAGGCTTCCTCAAGGAAAGCCAAGTCAGCTGGACCAGCGCCACTGAATGACTTCAGGCAAGGACTGGCAGCTGCCAAAGCAATGCTGCTACAGCTCCTGGCACGCTGGGTATCCCGGCAGCCTCCTGCAGAAGCTGAGATCCACGGCCAGCAGTCAGCAGGGACAAGTTCTGCATGAGGAAAGCAGCAGTACCTCATGAAAAAAGGTATTTATCCTGCCTCAACCACAAGTGACATCGGGATGTCATTTTGTTTGTTTAAAGTCAGCTGAGATTTAGACTGGTGTGGGGCAGATGGTTTAGTCATCATACTGATAAGTGTGCTAGGAGACAACTATTGGCTGTCTGCATCAATTGTGCTTATTTCACACCAATAAAAATACCTGTGATCATCCCAAAGATCATGCAGACCTGTGATGCAAGCAGAGGAACAGAGGCTACAATTAGGTAACAGATCCCAGCCTGTTCTGCAAAGTTAGCTAAAATATTGGGCAGCTAGTGCTTAAATCAAGATGAAGTAACCTTTCAGATGCTTCTTTTCCAAATCAGAAAAACAACATCCAAAAAGACTGTGGCTTCTTTAGAGTCCTATCCCCTCCTGCAGCATTCACACTGAACCTGGGAATAACGTCTCCACATATCTCACAGGACACCTGGAACATGTCCTGTCTCACAGCTATGAAGAGATGTACAATAAAAACCTCCAGCTAGGGCTCTGAATCTATTCAAATAGCCCACACTACTCCATTTTTCAACTTGATAAAATCACAAGATCCAACAAAAGTGTTTTATCTTGGTACCTTCTCCAAAAAACAAACAAACAAACAAAAACCAAAACAACAACAACAAAAAAATAAAACAAAGTGAGAGGAAGGAAGGCGGCAAAGAAAGAGGACTTAGTGCATCGTGTCAACCACTCATATTTAATAGAGAAAAAGAAACAAGTGGTTATAGCTTCCTGAAAATTACTTCATGTAATTAAATCCCCTTTTCTAAATTACAGACCATTTAGCTCTTCTTTTATAACAATGTAACCAATGACCACCAATAACCTTTTTTATAGCATCTAATGCCACATAAGTTGTTAGCAATGAAATTTCCTTTTTATTTCTCCCTTCAAAAGCAGCTGCTGTAATGAGATTCATTCACAGCTACTTACAGACTGTCAACGAGAAGACAGGATCGCCTTGTTTCCCTTTATTCTGCTCCTCTCAGAGGCTATATTTAAGCAAACGTGACCTAAAGTCGTTATCAGTCATCTCAATGCAGGCAGAGAAGTTAAAAGTGACCAGCAAGAGTTTTAAAACATGGAGCTTATAACTGGTTTGATTCCCCACACACATAGAACATCACTTCCTAACACTGCACCAGCATGGCTTAACTATCTTCCTACTATTTACATTTTCTCACCTGTCTTAACTTTGAAACCACCAGGACCATCAGGTCAAGACCTGTTTGCTGGGGACGAGTTCTGCCCGATGGGAGCTGCTCTGGGTGGCTTTCTCTGGACTGGCCTCTGTAGGAAATTCCTACAAGTGTGTAATTCCATTTCCAGAGCTCCACTGGGGCTGCAGCTCCTGCCTCTGCTCCCATGGGGAGCCCAGGTGAGAATCCAGGTAGTCCCTGCAGACAGCACTGGTAGCATCCAGTGCTTGGTCACCATGCTCTCCAAATCTACTCCAACACGTCCTAAAAAAGTGCCAGCAGCCATCTGCAGGCCTGACCACCCTGCTGCTGGGAGAGCTTGAAATGGAGGTGAGTGGGGACGGACGGGAATTTTGGAGTAGAGGAAAAGCAGAGACAAAGCAAGCAGAAGGCAGAGCTGCAGGCAAAGCCTTGGGGTGTAGCTGTGAACACAGCACGGCTGATGTGTGACAGCAGCAGGCTGATCCTTAAACACACAGCAGGGAGCAGAGTGCACTCACTGCATCCCCATCCCCACAGCCCCCCACGCCCTGCCTGCTCTGACACCAGGAACAAAGCCCCACTCAAGAAAAGCCCACGGCAGAAAATGCTGGCCAGGTGAGCCAGCCCTGCCCAACCCAGCACAGGCAGCTGAGCCTCTCTAAGACAATCAGGAGAGATCTACGAAAACAGAGGCAAGTGGGGCACATGGAGCAGTCACACTGGCAAGGGAGGGTCAGCTACAAAGGGGAGCCCACTGGTCCAAGGAAGCGTTTCACTATTCAGTGAACAAGGCAAAGCCACATTCTTTTACATATCACACTTCCAGCAGCCAAAACATGCTTTACCTCACTGTTTAGAAAATATTATTTGCAGTGTAGTAAAATCCAGCATATGCTTCTATTTCATTCTTCAGTATTAGTCTAAAAGTAGTTGGACACTCCATAATTCTAATGAGCATGATCTCTTCAATTTGTTTCCCTACCAGAACTGCAGAGGGTTTTGAAATACATTTTTTCTGGCTTAAGCAAAGGCCGCCTCCTGTCACAGTTCCCAGAGGGTTTATGGCACTGTTGGCACTATTCCTGAAGTAATGTGCTACAGAAATCTGTTATGGAAGCCATGCTGTAGCTCTCCAAAGGTGGCTGCAATCCCATGATGAAGTTACCTGTGCCACAGCAATAATGCAGACTTTAATGGTCTAGGCTTGGTACAGCATTTTAAACAAACTACACACACTGCAAAGTTCTCCCTCTGCTGCAGAATGGGCTCTGCAGCCACTTCAAGAATCTTGATGAATTCTAGGATAAATTTAGCAAAAACAACAGCACTTCTTTGTAATAGCAGGGTTTCATTTGGGAAATAAACATCCACTTTTTATTTACAAAGGATTTTTCCTCCTCCTGCCACTGCTGTGCTATGCCCACTGCTTCCCTCTACTTTGATCCAAAAAAAACAGAATACCAAGTGCCTAACCAGGACTTAAAGCAGATTTTTAAATTAGTTCCTGACAGTGCAAACAGATTGCTATTGATTGAAATGAGGCTGATTTTAGGCCTTGGATTAGCAAACCTAATGCCTGGCTGCTGTGCTGCCCATTTGAGTGCTTTGCACCGTTGCTCCCCAGCGGTTTCCCCGGCAGCTGTGCAGCCTCTGCAGCTGCAGATTAGCGAGAGAGAGCAGGGCAGGGCCATCTGTGGCTGCGCATCAGCCCAGCTCAGCCGGAACAAGGGCCTCCTCCTCCCAAATCCCCGGGGCCAGGACCCTGCCCTGCACCTCAGCAGCAGCTCTGGAGCCAGCCAGGCTCTTCAGAAGTTCAGAGGGAGTTGGTGTTTGCGAAGGCTTTGCTGGAGCCCAGCAGCACAACTCGCCAAGCCTTCCATGACCTCCACTCCAGCCATGGATGGAACCAGAGCCCTGGGGGAAGCCAAACCCCGGCTCTCCTTTCCAGACAGCCTGGCCAAAGTCTGGACAGAGGCTCCACACAGGTAATGGCACCTCCTTATCAGCTCTCCCAGCCAACACAAATGCCTGCTTAAAAAAAATCAGTCTAAGAGCTTTCACGTCCAAATTGTACATTCTTCTACTTACAAAGGTAGAAATGGATCTGCTTTTAAGCAACATTTTACTGATTGAAAGAAAATGGACTTTTTTTCCTTTTGTTTTGTTGTTCATTTTCAAAGAATGTTTAAATAACAATATCGGCTAACAAAAAGCATAACATCAATTAGAAACAAAAAGAAAATAGCTTGTATAATTTCAGTGTTCAAAAGCAGTGAAATGCAAACACCAAAGCAGCACACACCAAACCAATCACCAAAACCCACATTAAAGGCAACCTTTCTTCTCTGTCTTCTTTTTCCCCTTGTAAGCTTACCTAGAATTCATTGGGTTTTAGTAGAGATACTGAAGGTAACAGACTAATTTATTGTTATATCTACACCCTCTTAGACACAATTCAGCTTCCACATGCTATGTTATTAAGCCATGGAAGAACAGGCATATCCATGTCCTCTGGCTAAAGACAAAGGCTCCAAAGGTTATTTTCCAGACTCACTCTCCTGTGTGGCTGCTGAACCTCAGCTAAGAAAGGGACATTTCAGCCTCTGAACCGTGCACCACTAGAACACACACTGCCTCCAGCCCACCAGCGGCTACAAATCCAAGCATGATAAATACTCTTTATCATTATCTGAAAAATACAAGTAAAACTCAACAGCTACACAGTCCTATTGCCCAACTGTCAGCGTGAGCAGTATGATGCCAAAGGAAATTTTCCACTGTATTTCATTATCCAGACAAGTTTCTAGACTATTTCTCTCTGTCTTGGGAAAGGCCCCACAGCTTTTCAATACCACCAGCACACAAAAATGGGGCCAAGGGTGCATAAATGGTTTGAAAAGGAGCTATCAATTTTCACCTAGACATCAGAAGAAACAACATGCATCCTGGATGGAAAAAATGACTTAGTGTATCACCTTTAGCTCAGATCAGCAGTAAGCCAGAGCACAGCCCTCCTGGGGGGCAGGGAGGGTGTTATATCCATTAATGAATGTTGGATAACGAGATGATGAGCATCACAGAGAAACCACATGAATAGGTAATCAAACTTGTTAATGCAATTTAGCAGTTCCAGTCCAGCAAGAGCCGCGGCAACACGATATACATTAATCACCAACAGCACTCAGCAGTTTGGGGAGGCTGGGGAGTGAATGGGGCTCGGGAATTTGCTGTGCCTTCCCTCCCTGCAGGAAGCTCTGCTGAAGCCTCAGAGATGTCACACCTCCGGAGCAGCAGGACCCTGTTAACTCCCCTGCCCTCTCCTCCCCGGCTCCAAACCCAGCACTCTATTTATGAGCACTAAATACGTGCTGCACCACCCTGCTCTGCTCAGCATCTCCGAGACTCTCCCTCATCTCGGGTGATTTAAACAGTGGGTGAGAAAAGGAAGGAGGAGGTGTAAGACACTAATCTTCGTGACAAATGACTATCTGCAGAACACTGTGTTATTACAGCCGCATTTAACATCTAAATATATTCAACACACCATGATGCTCCCAAGCTGACTAAACAGAGAGTTTGAGGTTAAACTAACTGGAAATATTAGCAATTCTTTCCTATTAGCCCCAACTCTTTTCACAAGGTCATTGTACAGAAAGGGTAACACGTTCTAAAACCCAGGAAAAAAAAGGGAAAAAAAACAAAACCCCAACTATTCTATGTCCACGGTGCTCACACATTCAGAGGAATAAGCAACTCCAAAAATGAAACCAGAAAAGAGAAGAACAGTTCAGCTAAGGCAAAGACTGACTCAAAGTTCAAAGAGTGACTCTCCAAAAACTAGAAGAACAACACAGGACACATAAGGGAACACTGGAACTAAGAGGTTTCATAGTATATACACCTCTTACTTAATCTAATCAAATTACACCTCCAACCCTTTAAATCCCTTAAAGAGGTGACAGGCTGCTCTCCCCCACCAGCACTGTCCCTTTCCCCCAACCTTTCTGGGTTTGCTTTTGAAAAGGCCATGACTCAACTTGCAAGGAATTCTCCTCTGTTGGAGGAGTTACAGCCCTTCAGAGGGGCTGGATTTACTGCAGGACACTCTGGCTGCACCAAAATTCACCACAGCTCTGAACACTTTCTCACTGCTTGACATAACCTGATCCTGGTGATTGCAAGAGCTTTTGTTGATCCCCCTTGTAGAACAGCAGTTTGAAGTCAGCACCTTTCCCTGTGTACATGTGCTGACAGCAGCCCCAAACTCTGACAAATCTTGGACAAAAGGACCATTTGAAATGCCTTTTTCTCCCTCTGCTTAGTTACAGTAAGAGATAAATGTGTTTGAATGATTTTTATCCACAGTTGGGAGTAATAAGCTGGAAAGGACAGATTGGTTCTTGCAGCCCTCTCCCCATAGCCTGAGGTACAGAACAACCAAATATTCAGGAGCAATAGCAATCTGGATGCTTTGTCAAATGGAGTGAAGTATAAATCTAATTTTCTAAACAAAGCAGACAACCTGGCACTGAAATCAGCTTACCACTTTGCACCTCTCTACAAGGATTAGCAGAATGCCATAATTATAATGCCCAATTTGATTTATTAGAGGAAGCTGCATGGAAAAGATGACAATTCAGTAGCATTGTGAAGAGAAGGGATGAGAGTAGAAGGAAAGCTTCAAATAGAACAGTAATTTCTAAGCAACATCTCAATATAATTAGCATTAATTACAGTAAGCTATCCAAATTAGGTATAAACCTATGTTAAATAGCCCTGAGATGCAAAAATCACCCCTCAAATTCCATGAAACTTGGTATTATAGCAAATTTGTCCAGACAGCTTGGCAGGAAATGCCAGAAGTCTAGGTGTGAACTTTGTGATTACTAAAAAAAAAAAAAAAAAAAGAGAGAAATTATTGAATTTGTCTATATCATTTGCATAATAAGTTTGAGCTAAAAAAAGCCTAGTTTATGTAGTTTAGATTTTGCTGCTACTTTAATCAACTTAACAGACATCCAAACTTGTCTGGTTTTCACAACTGTATCAGCTCGGATAATTGCAGGTATTTAAAAAACCTCCTTTTCCAACAACAGAGGAATTCTAAGTGCGACTTATTTAAAGAGGCACCATGTATTAATGAGTCACTCATCACAGGTTTTCTTTTATACTCCCTGTGCAAGCTCCTCACTCTTTTTAGAGTTTGTTACTTATCCTTACAGGTTTAAAAAAAATTAAACAATGGAAGTTGAATTTAGGTTTTTATGAATGTGGCAGCAAATCCCCTATTTAACCACTGATGGCAGCCAAATACTATTCAAAAGAAATAAGTAAAGACATTTTTCAAAGCTGAATTACCAAGAAACTAAATGTTTGGTAAACTAAGGCAGCAGAGTATGAGGGAAATTGGAATCTGCCAGTGCAACAAAATCTCTTACCCCAGAGGCTTCTATGGAAGTGCTATGAAATCCCTAGTGGACACAGCTATGTGAAACAGGGTTTAAAATTTCATATAGAAGATGTCACTGTTAACAACCTTTTCCTCCTGCAGGAAGGGGGAACCTCCCCACTGTCTCACACGTCCACAGCTATGCAAATCTCTGCCATGCACTGGATTTCCTGCAGTGTAATAGAACTGAAGAAACCACTTTCACCAGACCTGAGAATTTCTAACTTAAAATGTGATGAGCCCTTCTAAATCAATATGCTGAAAAACAAAAGAGTATATGGTGGAGAAGTTATAGGGGAGTGTTTAATGACATAACCTTCACCATATTTTTAAATGTTAAAGTATTGCAAGTCTGAAAAAAACACTTCCAGTAACTGGACAATTCAATCTTTGGCTGTCTGGCACACACACAGGATTAGTTTCACAGAACAGAAGGTGGCTTGAGTTAAACAGCTCTTTTTTTTTTCTAGAGAAATGGAGAATAAAAACCAGTTTTTCATCGTAGTGTGTTTCTTAGCTTGGAACAAATGCTGGAAGGTCAAGTACACTGGTGTTCCCACTGGCTGCCACTTGGCACCCTGTTAAGGACAGCTGGGAAAGTGTCCACGGAGAGATGCTGCTGTGCCATGGGGACTGCCAACCCATGAATGCACACTAAGTCACTAACAAATCTCCCTGCTGAGCAGCAGTTAAGTGATAAAGAGCCTGCCAGCCTCAGTGCCTTTTCTTTGTCACCTGCCCCTCTGTGGCTCAGATGGAGTCTCTGGAATAATTCCCTCCAGCATCACAACTCTTAATTCATTAATGCTTTACCACATTTTAGAAGGGTACACAGGAAAGACTGCCCAGGGCACAGTTTCCTGCAAAATTACTTTCCACTTCTAAAATGCTTGAATAGCCTCTCCTCCTCAACACTCTCTTTTGGGGGTAAATGAAACCCGAGTTTTGAGATGGACAGAGAAGTCTGCAACTTCCAGGTGCACATTGCCCAGCACAAATCCTCCAAAGGAGGTGATGATCTGATGGATGATTCCTACTTCTGTTCCAGACATCAGGGCCACAAATCCACTATAAGAACCACTGCAGGCACCAGGGAGCTCTGCTGCTTCCTGCCTACATTACTCACTACACCTGGCTTCCCCTTCAGCTTATGGACCCGGCCCTCAACACAGCATTTGTGCAGTGCCTCAAGTCTCCTAAGAGGAATTGTTTCCACCAGCACAGATTACCAGAGAAGCCACTTACATGGACAACCTCAGCTGCCAGCGAGGACAACACTTCACAGTGCCCAACACCAAGATAGTCTCTTCAGGTGAGAAGTACTTCCCTACCTGTTTGGATAGCTTCAAGGGGAGTTTCTTCTTCATCCGCTCCTTGCCTCTTTCTGCCTCTCTCTCGGAGCTCCCCGCATCATTGTTATGGCCATTTTCACTTGGCTCAGCAGATACACAGTTTTCAGATTCTCTAGGTTTCTTGCCTGGATGCCTCTCCCATTTCTCCTTCCGCTCCTGAGGCTTTAGTGACATGTCCTTCTGTAAAGGAGATTTAAAAAGAGAATGGTAAGTTCTTTACGTTCTTTGTGGCTACCTTTAAGCATTAAGATGTATAAATATTGAATAAAAACACAAACAAGACAGTGTGTATCTTCCAGAGATTACTTAAGATGAATAATTAGGTATGCACAACCCAAACAGTAATTTTAGATTAGATTAGGATGAATATTCTCCAGGCTATGTGTTTGATTAATTTCAGTGATGCTGAAACTGGGTGTGAAAATGAGCTCACTTCAGATTAAAATTCAGAAATCATACATCAAGGCACATGAGCAAATCAGCATCCTGAAGGGAAGCCTTAAACTGTTCAACTGAAACAGAGGTGGGTTTTATTTTGTTTCTGATCTGAGAAGTATCAGACCCACCCCACCCCCCGGGGCTGACAGTCTCTGATTCACAGCAGCATTCATATGGAGAAAGGCACTTCTAAAGCCCTACCACAAATTCCCTGAGCCACAGAGATCAATGGGATCCAAACACACAACAGAGGTTGAACACTTCTAAGTGTTAAGTGTCTGCCCTGAACCAGGCTGTAACACACAATCTAAGCACAGTTTAAAAGCAGGTATGTCATGTCATAATGATTAACACTGGAAGTGAGATCAGAGAAGGGAATCACTCTGCTATCCCTGGCATCTCTGAGGGCTGGAAGCTGAACTCCCAGTGACATTGTACCAAACTCTCTCTCTATGCACACCGTGTGGAAAAGGATTTGAAGAAACAATATGACAAATCACTATGACATTGGGTCACTACAGCTAGATACATTTTTCCCTTATGTCTGTTATTAACTGCTCAAGGATAAAAACTGAATCCTTATGGGAATGTTTTGCAGAATATCTATTCCGATTATTTTTTTATGTGAGGTAAATAGATTAGAAAATACCCTAAAAGCACTGCTTACTATGCCAAAACTCAACCACAGGTATTTTTCTAAATGCCTTGCTTTTGACTCAAGCAGTTACATGACAGGTATTTGTATCTTACATGAATGGAGATCACAATAAAACTGCTCACATCAATGCACACACCTTCAGTACTGCAAAAGAGCTCGTGAAGATCATTAGCTCTCTACTCTCTCAAAAACTGAAGCCCAACAAAAAGAGAAAATTGGGAACTGGAATGAAATGCCCTGCTGATTGCTCCAGATTACTTCCTCCCCCTCTCCTTTAATTAGTGAATTGACTGCCTCAGTGTGCAACATGCTGATTCCACTCCAAATCAGTCACTTGTTTAAAGTTACCCTTCCCTGGGAAGTGAGATGATGCATTGGCACTTTAGGGTCACAGGCACACTGAAATTAGAACCGAGGCAATAAAATACAGCTGTTTCCAGTTCCAGCCCAGGTTCCCAGAGAGTCAGCCAGCACCCAACCTCTGTCCACCTTGCACAGGAGTCCTCTGGGGCTGGAGGCTCCTCTTAGGGCACACACAGATACATCAAGTTGAAAATCCCCAAAGATACAACTCTTCCACCAAAACTAAAATAACTAGCACTGTCTTGGAGGCACAGCTCAGCTTGCCAAGTCCATTACTAGGGAAAGACCAAGGAAAATACCTGTCTGGCATTATTATCCATGAATGATAAACAAATATAAATCAGTGCTTAGTTGCTCACTTGGGTTTTCAGTTTAAAGGTAACACATTAAAGCAGCAGTTCAAGATGCCAATTGAAGAAGGTTATATTGTGCTGTTTACTGGGAAGCTACAGAGATAAAAATCAAATTGCTAATCTTCACTTTGATTACAAAAACTTGTCATGTGGAAATGTTATCTGCTAACTGATATTCTGCAAAACATTGGAAATAGGAATCACCACAAACATGCAGTTATTCACAAAGGCAGATGCAGCTTGTGGTGTGACAGCAGGTGCAAGGAAGATGCTGCAGGAGATGACATGGACCACGATGGGGGAGAAAGGAGATTGAGGCAGGGAAATGCCACCACCTGAGAGCACCAGCAAATCGTGAGCTCCTGGCTTGAGGGGTAATATTCACTTCTACAGGTGCCTTCAAAGCCAATAAACGACCATTTTGGTTTAAACTCAATCTGGTTTCATGTGGTGAAATGCTGTTAATGCTTTAGGGGAAGTCTTCCCTTGGTACCCACAGCACATTCACTGCAGGTTTTCAGATGATTCCTTTCACCACAGAACTGGTCTGCAAATCTCTATTTTTCTCCTTACTGAAGCCTACAAAATTCCCTACTTCAAAATGCAGCTTTTCATCCCTATTTTGTCTGGAGATATAAGGCTTGTCTCACTGCTGAGCTACTAGCAAAATTAATTCATGAAATACAGTTATAGCTGGATCAAAGCCAAGGAAATAATTCATTCACTTGTAGTGCCATCCAAGAATCTCAAGCACTTTCCAAACAGCCGTGAATTAAGCCCCAAGGCCAAGGCTGCTCCTGCCTCCAGTGGGGGAACATGGAGGGAGACCTGGGGCAGCCACAGGGACAAAGCCACGTTTGTGTGACAAGAAAACCTGCTCCAAAGTCCCTTTTCTCCCTGCTTCAGCAGAGGACACAGCCCACAGGACCTTTTCCTGGGCAGGCAGGACACTGAACTCAGCGTGTCCCTGCTGACAGAGGGTGACAGCAGGCTGCTCTCTGGGCTGCTAAATGCAGACCTCTGCAGCCTCAGGCACAGAGCAGGAGGGGGCTAATGGAGTTTCTGTTCTTGCCTCCTTTGTTTCCTTTCTATTTCCTCTACTAAAAGAGCCTTCCAGTGATTGCTCATTTACTAAAGTTTATGACCTCCAAGTTGGGGACCTCACTTAGCACAAGAGCGTACTATTTTTGGATGTGCATCTGTGCTTGTGCACAGGCAATTGCTGGAAAATTTAAGCACATCCAGAATATACAGTACATCACAGGAGGGGACGTTTATTGATGCACCTTGATGGACTTCAATCCAGAAATCCCAGCCTGCAGGTGAGGCTGGCCTCCTGACAAACTGCCCCACTGGAGCCTTTCCCCCAAGGCAAGCACAGAGCAGCAGGTATTTTCACCCTCTGCACATCAAATAAAACCTGCAGATTCACACAGTGACAGCACCTGAAGTCAGACCCCAAAGTCAATAGGTCTTCACATCAGCCTTGTGGTTTCTGCAGACCTGGCCACCTTTGCTGTCACAGCTCCAGTAAATCCCCTTCTCCAGCGAAGGCTGGTGGGTCCAGGCCCTTTTGCTTTTCTCAGTTCCAGAAACAAGACTGCTAAATCTTGCTCCAGGATACAGAAAACTGTTTTGTTCCTTACTACTCATTGCTTCCAGGACTGTCTCCTACCTGTCCTCACTTCAGAGTTTCTCTGACACCTCCCAGGGCAGGCTACAGCCTCTCCATCTGCAGCCCCCTCGTCTGTCTGGGCTGCAGACGGAGTGCAGATGGTTCTAATTGGCTGCATGGTTACAGATAAGGAAGAATTAGGCCTTACTTCAGAGCCTCTTTTCTGGCAGTTACTCCACGAAACACACAGATTCTATCTCCCTATTTGTTCATTTGGATGTACAGACACCAAAGAACATTTCATCTGAAAATGGGGTTGTGGTACCTCCTCCAGCTCCCCCTGGACTGCCTCACTGTGAAGATTCACTGACAAAGACCCTGGCAAAGGCTGGCAACCCAAGCTGGCCCTGCAACAGATTTTGGGAGTCCACTATAAAAACCTTTGTGATTATTTTTCCATCAATATCAGCCCAAGCTAGTTATGCAACTGCACCTCTGCTTGCAGCGGATCTGGCAGGAACCCTGAATCACTTGGAACAGTCCTTCCTGAAAATCCATTTTTCTTCTGTCACCAAGGCACAGCTGCAATCTCCAAAGACACTCAAGGTACACACTGCCCAGTTTATAAGTACAGCTGGGACTGATGTGGGTGCACAGCCCTCAGCTGTGGAATGAGACTGTTCTTACCCCTAAAATGCCACAGCAAGACACTTCTGCACAATGGACTCCACGTTTTCTGTTTTATCAGGAAATAATGATTAGCCCTGGAGGATCTTGGCACAAGCTCACATCCCACAGCCATCCACTGGCTGGAGTTTTCACTGCCTGTTTGCTCAGCCCAGCTCAAACTCAGCCTTAATCCTCTGAATTTACACAGCTCTGAGATCTCAGAAAGCATGCAGGGGAAGGCTGTGGTTGCAAATACCTTTCATACACAGGGAACACTTCAAGAACCTGAAGAAAATGTGCAAAACCCACACAGCTAGATGAAAACCCTTGAGTATGCTGCTGGGATGCAGAAGGTAAAAATAACACCTACAAAAAATAAAATAACTATCCTTAGCCCTCGAGCATCAGTTCAAAACGCAGCCCTGGTGCAAAGTCAAGTCCATTACAATCCCCCGTCCCCAGGGCCCATTGGACACTGCGAGGCTCAGCCAAGGACTGGTTACACTCCATTCCTGCCACACTGCCTCTGCCAACTGCAGAAGATTATATGGGCTGATTTCCCAGAAGGAAGACAGCCTGCAGCTTCTCTCTTCACTGCAGCACTTATTCCTTAAGTTGGGCAATGCGAAATATCCTACTGAACATCACATAGGAGAAGGATCCACACAAAGGAAAGGAAAAACACCACTGCCTCAGAAACTGACCCTGCTTGTCCATGCTTCTGACACCAGCCTCTCTCAAAAATCTGCACTGGAAAAGCCCTTGAGGATCTGAGCACCATCTATCCTTGTATCAACTCTATCATGCAATTAGCAGTAGGGTTATCAAATGGGTTTGTTTAAGAGTTCAGGGAAAGATCCCGGCTCAGAAAGGATCTGAAACTTATTTATTTTTAAGTCAGTTAATTTTTAAATATTTCTACTGACCTGATAGTTTAGAGAACAGCACCACAGAAACAATTGCTGACAATGTTCTCATGCTTTCTAAGCAGACAAAATATATTATAAATATACAGGATCACTACTAACACAAACTACTATCCATTTATTTGCATAAAGGGGACACAGGAAACAGTCATTCAAATGGAAAGATAATATTAGAGATATACATGAGAAATGTACATGAAAGACTAACTTTAAAGCGTGGATTTGAAGACAGGTCTGTAGAGAGAGAGAAACCACTACAAGAACAGGAGCCAGCACAAGAAGAGATGAATAGCCAACAAGCAAATGAAATTAGAAAGAAAGAAGGGAAAGAAAAAAGGGATAAAAAAGGACCACTGAAGGGCATCAGGTAGGACTACACCAATGTGACTGAATTTGAACTCAGCAGGGTGAACAGGCAGCAAACACAACTGGAGACCTCGAAAATCACTAGAAGCACAGGTGGCAGTGGGAGAGGGGAGAAGTTTGAGCTCTGCCGCGGGCAGCGAGGCCAGGCAGGTGCGGAGCAGGGCTCAGCACTGCGGCTCCTTGCTGGAAGCCCCCATGGCAGGAGGCCAGCCCAGCCTCGCTCTCCCGGAGCAGGTCTGAGCCCAGGGCACGGGGGGAAGCAGGCTGCTGGCCATTCCCACCGATGGGGAAGCTCTCACTTCTCCTGTAATAACACACGCTTGTTTGTTTTACTTCCCAGCCCTCTCTGCTCCCCCACTGCAAACATAACTCAAGCCCCCCCAGCCTCTCAGCCAAAGACACTAAAGCTGTTTTAAAAGGCAGAAACAAGAGTCTAGATCTGAAGTGACTTTTTTGCTTTGACCCGACATTCAAGAAGCGCAATCAATATCAATTAAAATGATTGCAAATGAAATCCTTGCTTGTTTAACCTTGGACTGCAATTCTCCTTTCACAGCTGACATATTCCAGATGAGTTTGGGTCCTGCTTTTTAAAATGCATCACATTTGCTCTGACCCTGTCACATGTTTAGCTCAAGAATAAGATGACTTTTTGACAAGACAGATTTGGAAATGTTAAGACATTTGAAGCTGACACTGGTTTGCAGGTTTATGATACACGATTTAACTTAAAAATACAAGTGGATGAACCAAGAAACTTACCGTAATTGAAACACTTAAATTTATTACCAGAGGATATGCTCCTGTCACCTATGAATAGCTGAAGAGCAAGCTGCCATACTCTGCTGAACGCCCACTTGTTATGTCTCCCAAGAATTAAGACCTTTGCTTCTAGGACCTCAAAGACAACGGTATCATGTAGAGAAAGCTTGGACAAATGTTACTTCAATAAAACATAGTCAAAAATTACAAAAAAGAATGTCAGTTCACTGTTCTTTTAAATGCATTTCATCCATGTTGAATTTACAAGGCTTTGATTGCTCTTTTTGTTTGCACGTGACCTGAATAAATAATGATATAGTGCTGAGCAGTAATTGTTTTTAAATACTGAAGAGAAAGGGGGTGATACTGCTCCCTTCCTTTTTTCAATTACTCAAGTTAAAACCCAGTCCTCTCCTTCCACAGTAGTGGGAAATACATGGAAACAGAGTGTTTAACACTCATTTAGGGGACAACAAAAGTAAGAACGCAGGCAGCAAACACCTTCACTTTAGCAAGAGGCCAAGGAAATCTGTAGTAATGCGAGCATAGGGCTGCCCATGTTTTTGGTATAAACCCCTGTCCACCACCACCCATCGGGGAGGTGGATACACAAAATCCCCCGTTTGAAGCTGCACTCCATGGGCAGCCAGCTGTGACTTTCTCCCTCTCCAATTTCCTTCTCAGAGCCTGCAGGCGCCTCGCTGCAGAGAACTGCACCAGTCTTCCTCACTGCCTACTCACAGACACTGCACAGCTATTAGGACTCCCACAGGTGCTTGCTGTCCATCAGAAAGGAAATGATCCCATTTTAAGCCATCAGTATTTCCTCCAGTGATGGCAGTAAATGCCCGACGAGTGCTCGCAGAATTACTGTCAGCGGAAAGTGTGTCAGAGAGCAAGGGAGCTTAAATGATTGAAGGGAAGCTGGGGCACCATTTTCAGGTAGATGAAATGAGGCATATTGCAAGTGCAGCCTGCCCAGCTTTTACAGCCTGCAGGAGTGCTGAAAGGTGCTGCTGCCCATGCACCAGCAGGCCACCCTGCCCAGCTTTCACTGCAGGTAAAAAAGTACATTTTGGCTGAAGCTGCTTTCAGCCAAGACTGGGAGCTCAGCCTGCCTGGTTTATGTAGTGTACAAAAAAAGCTGGAAGGAGCTTGTGCCTGTCAGGCAGCACCTTCTCCAGCTGATTTGATCGCTGCACTGCCAGGTGTGACTGCTGAGCAGGGAGCACATCCTTCCTGCAAACTCCCATCCTCCCAGGAGCTCCTTCCCAAGGGACCCGTCAGGAATGGCAGCAGCACCACACATTGCCCAGCATCCCACAAGTGACAGACTGTGCAAAACATCCCCATCTTGAAGAATGTGACCTGGGGCCATCAATCTCAAGTAATTTCCACGGGTATCCAGCAAGTAAGCAAAGTGACACAGTCAGGCACGCACTCCAGGTCCAGTGTTTTGGGAAAACATTCCTCAAGTGTGCCAATATCCAAGGACACTGCTGAGCCCTCACTGCTGACAGCTAGCAAATACATGTCAAGAAGACAGAGCAGCTTTCAAACAGTTAATCTGAACTAATTTCTCTCTCCCCAGATTATTCAAATAGGCACTCCTCGAATTCAAACAGCTCCCACCAAGTAGCAGAATCAGGACCTGAAGAAGCAGCTCCTTCCCTAAAGCCAGATGTGGCCATTTCATCCCTCATTTCCAGTCTTGCTGGGAAGGTAACACAACCCTCGGTCCCCAGCTGGCCCTAAGCTGCCAAAGGAAAAAGCATGAAGATCCTACCAGGACAAACTGGTGTGGCAGCTGGATGCATTCATCATTACCATTTTCAGCTAAGCTAGTCAGATAAAACCAGAAACACAATGCTGAGAAAAAATGCCTCCAGCCTATTTATTACTATAGACAGGAATGCTTACAAATATTACATCTCTCTTTAAAATTAAAAACAAAAGGAGAAGACCCAACTGCTTCTACCTCTGCTGAGGGGGATGTCATGCTTCCATGAGCTGGACTCTGGAAATGGAGTTGAGCCAAGCTGAGGCTGGGCAGATGGACTGCACACATGGCTCATTTACCAAAGGCAGGGGCCTAAATTGCTCTCCTCCATCTATACTCCTGCATTTAAAGTGTTGATCTTCACAGTATGAAATACACAACAAACTCAGTATGATGGTACTGACTCCCATGTGAGTAGCTCCATACTGAGACTGAAGAACTACAGCTATAACCTTAGGTAGCTTGGCCATGACTTCAAGACCCTCAGCCTGACTTCTAAAGTAATTCAAGGCTTCCACCTGCTAAATACAAAGCTTTTCTCTATTTTTTAGGATTCCACCACACGTTCACTTCATGGTACATACTTTTAAAGCATAGCCATAAAAAATGAACTGCTCTTAAGGGAAGTAGCACCTACAGCATGAAAACTCTAGACGAATCTCCCACATGGTGAACACATTCACTCCAGCAGTAGCTGCAGACGTTTTGGGACTCTGCTCCCAGCCTACACTCTTTATTCCCACCTTCCAGGAAGGGTGCAGCTCCCAGTGCTGCTGCAGAGCAGAGGGGTGAACGCTCCTCAGCTCCAGCAGAGCAGGCTGTGAGCTCTGCAGTTTGACACACCAGGAGAGAGGAGAGCTCGCTCACGTGCTCCTGCCAACTCTGCTGTAGGGGTGAGAGTCTCCAGAAATAAAAACAGCCATATCCTGATCCCTGGGGCTGCGTTATAAATTAATTTATGTTTAAGCACCATGACACTAGAGGCATTTTTTTACCAACTCTGCAGTTGCCCTCAGTGGTAGGCAACAATTTTCAGTTCAGCTGTCATGAGCTCTAGAATGTGTATTCAATAATTAGTCCTCTGGTAGTTTTCTTCTGGCTGGGAAACAAACGACAAGAAATAGAAATGGTTGAACAAGAGGAAATATGTAGAAGCCAGCCTCCTCCAGAAACTGCTGCCCATAGCACATTACTGCAACCTAAGGGGAAAGCTCTGAGCAGGATGACTTCTAGCAGAGAGAGGTGCCTTTCTAACCTTCTAAATGTCACATGTGCTGATGAGAAGCCCGGGACAGTGCATCTGTGCCACCTCGGGCACCCCTGCTCCTGCTCATGTGCTGCTGGAGAGATGCACTGAGCAGTGCAGGCCCGCAGCTCTCAGTGTGCCCAGCAGAGATGTTCTCCCACATCCAGGGGCTCAGCACACCACGTGCTCCTGAGCAGCTCTTCTACAACTGGTTTGCTTGAACAAACAATGAGCAGCCAAATGTTTCAATATATCCTCAGGGCATCCTAGAATAGTTTCAAACAGTCTGATATCTGTGGCAGAGGCAAAACATTCATTTATATCCTAGGCAATTGCTGAGAGATGGGAAACACTATAGTAGCAGGCAATTTTAATGTGTTCTATGTTACAAAACATTTTCAGTCAGAGAGCTCAAAGGTCATTAATAGATTTTCATATGTTTACAGACAGCAGCAATTTCAAGCTCTGTAATTTTAAAACTGCATGTCAGTCTCTCAACTTCCAGCTGTTATTTTAACGTTAGATAATGAACACAATGCAAAGGTTACACAATCACTTGAACCAGCTTATGTAGTAGATCCAGTCACACAAATAATTATTAAATTCTAATTACACATATATTATCACTCTTATTAGAACAGCAGGGCAAATCCTCTTTTATAGATAGATCAACAGTTTAGAAAGAGGCCAGCAAGGTTATGCTTTTAGAGCTGCTCTTCTCTCTCCCCGATCACCTAAAGCACTGCTGATTTACGAGTCTCAGAAACAACACCTTGTTAACACCTCACCAGCCAGTGCACATCCAGCCACCAGCTTCTCTTTTACTTAAGTCCTTTATAGATCCCTAATACAGACATTGATGCCTACTTAAAATATTCATCCTTGATCAGAGGGACAAAAAAGCATTTAGTGGTTACCTAGTATCCTGTTTAAATATGCTGTTTTTTCTTTATACAACTACTTTGATACTGAGAAGACATCCTGCAAAACTTAGAGATTTCTCTTAAGGAAGAAGTGCTCTCCCCTAAGGAGAGTGTTGTTATCTAAGCTAAAGCTTTGCAAGACATCAGGGTACCATAACATAGATTTTTATTTTATTGTAACTTTGGGGTAGATTAAATTACTGTAATCATCTGACTCTTCTATCATGCAGCCAAATGAGCAAAATCACCCAGCAGTTGTCTCAGGGAAATTTTGGATGTGCACTAACAAACTATCCTCTTATCACGTAAGAAAACCAGCAGATTATGTTTTGCTCATGTCCCTCTCTATTCCCAGGCAGTGCAAAGTGTTACTCGCTCTGGTTTATTCTGCCCCAATCCAGCTGTCAGTCACACAGCATGTAACCTCAATGGGAATTGAAGAATCTCATCCCCAAGATTCAGCTTTGAAGCAGGACAGACCAGCAATGTCCCTTTGTGTGCCTGAGGTCTCCTGCAGTGACAGCAACGCTACCCTGGCAAAGTGATGTCTCTCTAATCCCCAGTGCATCCTTAGCCAGCCATGGATTTCACACTGGGAAATTCCAGGCTTTGACATTAAATAATTCCAGCTGGGATTTTCAAAGGATAAGAGATAGGAGTCCAATCCCATCACATTCCAATAGGAAGACCTTAAGGTTTGGTTTATTTTCTTTTTAAGAAGGAAACTCATATTTCATTCTCATTTCCAGCCTGGTTTCCTCCGGGACATGAAATTGAAAGCAAGAAAGGGAGGGCAAGTGCAGTGCTAATGGGAAGAGAGACTGACAAATGACACCACCAGATCCTGAGTGCATCAGCTTGCAACAGGCCATCCAAGAAGGAACAGATAAATCAGCAAATCCATTACTGCTCCCGAGGAAAAGGAGCCTGTGTAATTCCCCTGGTTAGTCTCACTTGCTGTAAAGGAAGAAGTAACCAAGCAAGCACCCAACGAGGACAGCAGACAAATAAAGCATAGAAGCAAACAAACCCAGCAAGCTGCAGCGAGGAGAACATGTGCAGAATGGGAATGATGTGATCCACTCATCCAAGCATGTCCAATACAGCCCGGGGCAGGCAGAGCTGCCGGGACAAGGACCGTGCTGTCACCCACTCCACGCTCCCTCACCAAACCCAGAGCCAGTGCTCCAAGTTTTCATCGGCTTTCACACTCTCTCCATCATGCTGGGAGGACCTCAGTCCTTCCCCCAACCAAGAGGTGCTAAGCTCTCTCTGCAACCATTTCCTCAATTCCCACGCTAAATTACAAGTTTCTCTTAATGCTTACCTTTCACATACAGAAACATCTATCTGCACTTCCCAGACCTGAAACTGATGGCTGGCTGGCTTGTAGGACATTTTTATTCCTTACTCAAAAACTTTGCTAGTCAGAGACTAGAGAAAGGGACATTCATCCAAAGTTTTCCATTTGCTGGTAGCCCTCAACTTTGAAACACAATAGGGAATTAAAACATGGTAGAGAGTAGCACCTTTCATCCCTGGTGACCCACTCAAATTAGTTAAGAGCACTTGAACATCTGATTCTTGTACATCTCTGAGAGTTCAACTTTGCCTCTCATTTACTGTTCACAGCACCTTGTCAACAGTAAACATCACAGAGAGAGAAATACAGATGCAGCACCCAGCATTTATTTGTTCAAACAGGCATAACCCTTTGGCAAGAACCAAAAAAAACAGTCAATGTGAGAAGGTTAAGATGGAACAGATGCAACCAGAGACTCTGGGGAACAGCCTGTGTGGAAGCAGGGTTTTTTATGATTGCTTCTGTCTTGTAATTCTTAATAACCCACATCACAGCTGACATCTCCACCAGCTCTCTGCTTCCGTATGCAGATAACCAGAAACAAAAAAACTGACATGGCAATTATATTGTACACACACACGCACACACTGCCAAACAACCCTACAACAGCACAAGCAACAGAGAATAAGCACACCTCACGTGTGAGATACTTGGTCTAAAAGTTGTTTTAAAACCTGCTCATAAAATCAGGTAAAAGCTGAGGCACAGCTCAAACATGCAACAACACAAAGAATTGTCAAGACAACAAAGATCTATAAAAGCATCTTGCAACTCCTGTTTGTTAAAAAAGCTGTAACCAGGGCACTCCTGGTGCCCACAGCACATCACACCCGGGCAGCAGCACTTCAGCAGAGGAGGAGAGCCCGGCAGCAGAGCAGGAGATGCTGGGGTGCAGCAGGCTGGGGTCCCCTCTGCCACCTCCATCTCGGGAGGCTGTTGCTAAGAGACAAAGTGCCCCGGGATGCTGCAGAATCCTCCAGCTCTGCCCCCCCAGTGCCTCAGTGCTGTTCCCAAACCGGTCACAGCGTCTCTCCTGGAGCCTTTGATAATCTCGCTTTTGTGTGCAAAGCAGCTCTTGTCAAGGAATTCAGGGAGCCCTGTGACAGAAAAAACTGCTGATAAAAAGATAATATCAAGAGTACTCTGTTTCAAAAAGCTGATAGAAAGGCACAAGGGGAAATTTCACACATCAGAACAGAAGTGCTCACTAAAGCAGAAAGGGGTTTAAAAACACAGCGGTTTTGAGGTGTTTGTTTCCAGTGAAGGATCTGGTTTTCTCAAGTTTCCCACTGTGACCGAGTAAAATTGTAAGCATTAGTTCTCAGATTTCAGCAGAATCTGTAAAAGCAGGTGACTGAGACACCAGCATTCTCTTTGCAAATATATCAGAGGCAAGTGTATTCATAAACCTTACAGACCCGGGCTGACAATATAAAGGCTTTAAAAACCAGAAAGACTGGCTTCAGTGTGCACCCATCCCACAGAAGGCAGCAACCCGGGGAGTACAGGGCCATGTTAATTAACACGTGCTTAATGGCACTTAATTCCCCATCTCTCTCTCCACACGACTCTCTTATTGATACAGATGGGGTCTGTGGCTTTCACATCCCATTACCAAAAGTCTGCCTCTAGGAGAAAAATAAAAAAAAAGAAAAAGCATGATGAGAAGGTGAGGGAAAGTTCTTTCATAATTTATAAATAACATCACAATTTGGCTTTCATCAAGCTTTTCTCATTAGCAATTCTTAAAGCACAACACAGAGGGAATCAGCATTTTGACCTCTATTTCTACAGAATGAGAAATTAACAAATGCAAAGCAGCTCACCCCAAATCAAACATCAGTTCTCTGGCAAATCTACATCTCCCAGCTCCTAATCATATCGTGCTGCAGGAGAACCAACAGTCAAACACTGTCGAAATCTCCTTCTGGCACTGGGAAGGGTTTCATGGTGGTGGTAGAGAGGAGATTTTCCTAGGACACACAGTATGTGCAAATGCAGATATTTGCTACAGAGTGGGCAACAGGTGGTATCTGTACAGCTTCAACCTTATATCCCTTGGAGTGTCTTAGATGAAATCAGCTTGAGAATAGCAAGGACAACACGATCAATATATTAAGTCAAGCTGTTTTTTTACCAGAGGAGCAGAACTGGCAGCACTTCTTGGCTTTTGAAATACGACACATAACCTGGCCTTTCTAATGCAGTGCTTTGGATGGCACCCAAATCCAGCACCATCTGGCCAGCATGGGCATGTGTATACAAAGAGGACAGAAGAGACTCCGGCTGACAGATAAAGTGACATATCAGTGCAGCAGCACAGACTCCAAATCTCTTCAGCCTTTGCAAAGCCAGCTCAGCAGGCTGCAAACGCGGGGCCAGTTAAGTGACTTTAGGGCAATAGAAGGGCTGAGAATTTCTCATGCAGATAAGATCCAGGTAAGCATTTGTTTTGTTTGTAGAAACCATTGCCAACAGTAAAAAACAAACAAATCCCACAAACAAAACCAAACAAAAACGCAAAATGTTTTTCCTGGGGTAGGTTTGAAGCAGAGGGTTTGAAGCACTTCTTCTGCCCCAAAACTAATCCATACGTTTAAAAAACACTGTTTTTCCACCTCTATTATCACATTCACTCTTGCATGACATTCTCTAGGCATCACAGAGCAGACAAAACCAACGTGTTGTTCCATGGCTTAGAACTTCTTACAGCTTGGCCTCCCAGCCATGGCACAGGCCACTCTGTCCTCTCCTGCTACCAGGACTCAATGCACTAGATTTTTCTAGTTTCAGTTTCTAGCATTTCAGGGATGATTTTGGCAGTAAGGAAGTGAGAATACTTAGGTAACAGCATGAATTGCAATCTGTTCCAGAGAACAAGTGGGATGTCTCATATCTCATCTACCATCCAATTCTGTATTCACCTACATGGTTTTATGCAGCTGTGAACTCCATTGAGACAAGGAAAGTTACAGTGGTGAAGAGAGAACAATCATGATCTTAGTTTATGCCAACTCAAAAAAATCCCAGGAATCACTGAGTAATCAGACCAAATTCCTATTACAGTTTAAGAAAATACAGACAACCTATCCATCTTCTAAAATCCCAGTATTTTACACGGAGTAGTCCAACCTTGTTCTGAGCCTGACCTGTTTTTATTCATTCCCAGAGATCAGCTGGCTTTATGGAACAAGCCAATTATCCCTTCCTCAATATTACAGTGATACCACTGCCAGCCCAGTGCCTTCTCCCAGCTCCAGCCCTAATGCTTGGCTTGTGGTTTCCGGATCCAGAACTTGCCTCAAGCCTCAAACGTGGCCAAGGAACGTGGGGACACAGAGCCCAGAGCTGTCCCCATGCAAAGGCTGCATTCAGGCAACCTCCTCCAGCTCTCAGCACACACTTGCTACTTCCCCTTATCTAATCTCACTTTCTGGTACTTGACAGTATCTCAGGTCTGGCATTTAAAGCATGTGGAAGAAAAACAGCCTGCAGAAGCACCCAGGGAGATTAGAAGGAAGGCGCTAATTGTCTCTGTGGGCAGTGAGGAGGTGCTGGTGCAAGGCCAGGTCCCATCCCTGCCACCCATCTCAGATGCCCAAACCTGCTGAGAATGACCTTGAGAAAGCCTTTTCCTTTACCAGGGGTGATGGAGGCACCCGAGGGACAACTCAGAATTCCTGTATGGGTCCCTGCCGCTGCAGCAGCACAAACATCTGGGCAGCAGCACAAACATCTGGGCAGCAGCACCGCGAGCTGGACCAGTTTGCTGCCCCAGCTCAGCAGGCAGCAGCACTGGCACCAGGCAGGTCCAGCTGAGCTTGGCAAGCAGGGCATGAGGTGTTTGTGACTGCCCCAGCCAGCAAAGTCACCGACAAGTGCTTAAATAAGTGATATCCTGAGCTTAAGCTGAAACACATTGTGGGGTGAAGGAATGAAGAGACAGAAGACACAAGGAACTGAAAAAGACTAAGTCCCTTGTTCCCCCCTAGCACCCCAAAGTAAAAGTAATTAGAGAAACAAAAAAAGCATTTTAAGATGCAAGGATGCACAAGGAAGAAAAATCTCCCCAAACAAAACAACAACTAAAAAAACAACCCACAAAACAGATCACTAAGTTCTGTTCCGGTTTTACACTTCAAAAACTTCTTAAGTCAGGCTACTGATACAAAAATGCTGATAGAAAACTCCCAGTACATTAAAATCAGACATCAGTCACAAAGCCCCTTACTTGCATAAAACTGACTTATTGTCTTCTGTACTTTTACACGTGTAAACCAAATCACTTCAGTAATAAAGGATTTTAAACCTCACCGTTATCAGTGAAACACTAATTCCCAGGACCCACTTTCACTTTTTGATTCTACAGAACCTCTAATTCCTTAGGGCTCTCCCATTCTTTGCTATACCTTCCTCAGATGGTTTCCCTGTCCTTTGCCATTTGCTTCATTACAAACAGTTTGGAGGATTGGAAAGCACAGTATTTAACATTTTATAGAAACATCTGCCAACGGAGCTGCTAAACACTCTTGTAAGAGAGACAGAGATGTTTATTTAGACATGCTGCTGACGTTTCCTGTTGCATTTTGATCCTGAGGCATATGTAGTCCTTCCAAACAATTTAGCATGTACTGTGGAAGCACGGTTCTCAGAAAAGTGCAGCTGAAAGTGATTGAGATTAAAATTTCAGGCCCATCGAAGGAAAACCATTACCAAGGCTCCTCCCAAGGCTCCAGGCAGAAGCAGCACCTGGCAGAAAGGCAGGCAGGACACATCAGGAGCAAAGTTTGGGGCTGGGGCAGGACAATTTACCGGCTGGCTCAGGTGATGCTGGTCATGCTGGTTGATACCGCAGGGCTGCAAAGTGCAGTGAGCTCCTTTCACAGCCCAAACACCGCCTGCGCAAGGAAAGCTGCAAAATTCACACACAACACCGACACACCTGGGGCACTGCAGGTGTCCTGACCTGGGTGCCACTGCCAGCAGCAAGGCGCCGGTCACCGTGCTGAGCCATCCCCGGGCACTGATGGCTGCAAAGGTGTGTCCTTAAAGCACCTGTCCCTGGGACCTGGGCATGGTTTCATGGCAGGGCTGGGAGAGCTCTGCCCTGACTCCTCCCTGCCCTCCCGCTGGAATTCAGCACTCCAAAGTGCAGCTGACAGCACAGAGCTCACCCAGCCCACAGCCCTGCAGTTCATAACCTGATGGATTACTGCAAGCTATAAACTGATGGCAGTTAAATCACCTTCAGCTGCTGCAGCAGAAGCCCTCAGGGACAATGAACCCACATCCCTCATCTCTCTGCCCTTGCTTCTTATGTATCCAAAGAGGAGTAACCCCTCATTACCAAGTTAAAACCATTATGGTGGGCTAGAGTTTTCAGACAGTACTTAAGGAAGAGTGGTTTATCCTACATTCACTGAAGAAAAAACCCTACAGTTGCAGCAATCTGAAGAAAAAGAGAGAATCCCAAACACTCTGCTTCTGCCATCTGATCCCTAGAAGGAAAGGATAATACTTTCAACAACAGATTATAAATCTGTGTATACAGAAAGGATTAATGCAGCTTGTTGGTTACAGAGATGAAGGAAACTTAAAAAAAAAAAAGAGAGAGAACTCTAAATTCAAGCTAACCACACAAAAATTAAGGGTTTATTATGGGTTACAGATTTAAGCAAGCAAAGTACTGTTGTGCACCAAAGGAAGAGGAAATAATCTACTCTAGCTGAATTTATTCAGAAGTGTGGAGTTCATTCTCCTCCCAAGGAACACTTTTTGCAAAAGTAGCTGATTTTACCTGGTGTTTAGGCTGACAAAACAGTGAGGAAACAGCATTTCATTGCTTGAAGACCCTCAGAGACTTCTTCATGGAGGAAAGTGGATGTTTGCCTGCAACAACTGATCCAGTATGATGTCCCATACACTGTAATTTCTTCTGATGCATGTTTTTAAGTTATTTGTATAAATAACCATGCTGGTTGCCCACATCTGGCTTCCATAGAGAAGCATGTTACGGAGGAAGAAAATAACCCCCAAAAACTGGAATACTGTGAAAACTTGCATTTTCTGAAACTACTTTCAACAAGAGCCAGCCCAGGAATTTTATTTCACTTGAGCTTCCTTTAGCAGTGCTCATATTCTGCACGTATTTGTGTGGAGCACATTACTCCAATTAAAAAATAAATGGTACTGCTAGATCTAGCCATATGCTTATAATTACTCTGAAAGAAGTAGTTTTTTTCGATTCTTCTTCTGGGTCCAGAGGTTTTAAATTCTTGATAAAGGTCAAATCATCTCATTCAGAAGTGATGATGCAGTTCCACCAGTGTTTGACTGAAAAAAAGGTCACCAAATCCAAATGCTCTCAATATTCTTCAAATAAACTCATAAGCCTTTCCTCAAGTGTTAAGGGTATTTAAGGACACTACAGTAAAAATGTATATAATTTATTTCTACTCTTATCAGCCAGAGGTTGCATTAAGGGGCTGGAAATCTGAATAAGGAACTCCTAGCAGTGCACCTTTTTCTAAGTTCTTTGTACCAAAAGGAACCAAAAAATCCTGATGCTCTGAATACGCCATGGTGACTTATGATTTTAGTGAATGGAAAGATGCTAAAGGGGGAGGTAGAAGAACAATAAACAGAGCTCCATGTCTGAATCTCTTTTTAACAGATTAAAAGGATTAACTAATAGCCTAACTCAGAGATTCATAGGAATAACTAAAACAGCAAACACTGTTTTAGAAGCAGCACTCACTTCATAACACCTGATGTACTTGCCTTTATAGCAATCAGTTCACACATACTTGTAAGTTTTCCTTTTTTTGATCACAGACACCACCTCTAGCAGACAGGCCCAGAGTATCAATTATCAGTTACATAAATTTACCAGTACATATCCAAGCTCAAGAAAAACAGGACTGAAATTTGTTCTGCTCAACAACTACATGGAAATTCTGGGTAGGTTAGTTCCTAAAGATCTCCAGCACACATCTGAAGTGAACCTTTAAGCCACAAAGACTGGCAAAGACTGAAGGCAGCAGGCACAAGTAACGGGTTCATAAACTGGTGATGTTTACAGGTTACAAATTAAATGTGACTGAATTTATCAGCTTCAGACCACTCTGCTCCCACTGCAGAGCACAAGGGAACCAGACACAAAACTGCAACTTCAAGTTGGCAACAAGCAACTTCCAAAATCTTCTTTTCTTCTTCACTGCCCGGCACCAAACATTTGGATTCATACCACAGGGTTAATTTACAAAGTGACAAGATTCAGGGGATCTTGGAATAGCTCTGTGCTCACCTCTCTGCAGCAGAGGTGGTTATATCACAAAATTTTTAATAAAGCCAGTCAGTGCAACATACCTTCCCTTTCTTTGCTGCTTGATCCCCAGAATATTTAATTCTGGACCTTTCCATGATATTGAAGTATACAGTTTGAGGCTGCATGTACAGTCATACACACAAAGTTAATCCCAGCCTTTAGCCAAGGTAAAAATGGGAAAGTCAGTGGAAGGGTAGTACTGAGAAGAGAATGTAGATATTGGGAAGGGAATAGTAAAGGAAATAAAAGTTCATTTTTCAGACAGCTGGGCTAAGAATGTCATTCTTTTGAGGACAGTGAAGGAGTTTGATGCACACATCCCCCTCCAGCCTTCATGCACTCCAAGGAAAAAAAGATCTGGGGTCTCCAGCAAGTTTGCCACACAGAAATCTGCTGCTGAGCAGCCAGAAACACAGACCCCCATGCAGGGACTGCGGCCGAGCACCCTTCACATCACCTCTCCAACAGGAGACATCAGTGCTCCCACAGGTTTCACTTTTCTTGTCCCTAAAGCTCTTTCTGGCATGAATTATTTTAGGCACAATTCAAATGCCTTCCTCTGAAATCACTTCAAGCACACAGAACCAGAAAGCCCCAAGCAGGCTTGTGGGTGAGGCGCTCACTTGAAAGGGCAAGCAGAAGCACAAGGTACCTGCCAGCTGAATTATTTAGGAGCCATGTGCATGGGATTTTCAACCATTGCTTATTGCTGCTGGTGAAGCCCCTTCAGGACAGGTAACTCAGTGCTGGGCTCAGACTGACAAAGAAAGAGAAAGATGCCTTTGTGGTAGAACAGAGTCCCTCTCACGTGAAAAAACTCAGGAGCTGAAGGACAGAAATACAATACTGTATGTATGAAACAAGAGGGCACAAACACCATTACAGGTTCTGAGTTCTTCCACAGCAAATTATACCACCACTAACAGTTTCTGCCCCTTCCCCCTCAATTTAAATAATTTCTGCCAAATTTGGTGTTTATAAAAAACAAGTGGTGCAAAAATTCTTTAGGGCTTCATCCAGACACGTTTCCCCATTAAGCCTTATTAAAACACATTCTCTAATTCAGCCTTTACTCAGGGAAGGTTTTTGACTGCCAGACGAGCCACACATCATTTGTAAAATGGACAAAAATCCACTAGGAATTAGTCTAAAACCAAACTCATTTCCTCTACAGGCTTGGGCCAAGATTTGCATCAAAGTCTCTGGAGGCAAACATCCTACAGCACTATAGAGCATCACTAGCTGCCTGTTTGCCTTCCTAGCATAGTTTCAGATTTACTCGAGATGCATATCTGTGTAACACTAAAAAAATAGTAGGATATTTCAGATTCAAGAGAGAAGAGCAAAGGGTTGCTTTGAAGGTTTTGTACTGTTTGCATTCATCAGTGGATTTGTTATAAAACAAAGTCCTGAAATGAATTCATAATCATTTAATCATAGCAGCTTTGATTCACCTCTCAGTCACAAAACACAAAGGTATGTCACTATTCTGTATTTCCAGGACTTATAACACTTTGAAATCCCTGGATAAGCATTAACACCTTTATTTCGCTAACTGAACTAGTAATTTCACTTAGAAAATAGTCACAGGTGCAGTTTCACATCTCTGTGTATTGTGCTCACAGGAGCAAGGGCACTTGCCAATATTAGCAAGTGTTTTTTATTTTATTGTATTTGGAAGGTTAAAAACTACCCCGGATATACACTAGGTAATAAATTTTAATAACTTAATCACTTAATTTATAAACCTCATATCTTTCCTTTACCCTTTAACTTCCAATGGGAGAACTGAACCACACACAACCAGGCTACACATGAAATCAGCAGACAAGTGAAACCCAGAATCACAATCTGCAGCGATCCCATGTCAAGCCTTTCTCCTTGGGGCATTCTCTCTCTGAAAATTTGGCTTATGTTTTATCCATCCTGTGAGCTTAGGGGAGAAGGCCACCCCCAGCAACAAAACAAAGCTCAGCAGTAGCAGAACCCTAAAATCAGGGAGATGCTGAGCAGGTCCGAGGCAGGGCCTGGCTGGGGGGAGGCAGCAGCGAGGTGGGCAGCAGAGGAGAAACCCAACCCCGGCCAAGGTCCCCCTGGCAGCCCTCGCCAGGCTGTCAGTGCCCAGGCTGCTGCTGTCACTTAGCCCTCCCTCCCTGCCACCAGACACTGACAGCACGCCTGTCACAGCCATGGGGAGCAGAGATGACAAATCACAGGGAATTCGTGTCAACACAATGGGCTGGCCCGAAGACAGACAGCTGGTGCGCGAATTCCAGCACAGCCAGCATCGCCCGCGAAACCATTCCGAGGCGTTTGTAGAGAGAGCAAGCTCTCAACAACAGCCCTGCCTGCTAAAAATAGCCCGCTGGAGACTTGCTCCAGCTAAATTTGAGTCATGACCCACTTGGTGACATATAAGCAAAACAAGCACAAACCTCATCAAGAAGTGAGAGATTAGAGTGCTTAGAGCCCCAGCAATTTTAATGCACCTATATTACCATGTTTTCTTGACATCATCTATGTTAGTTGTTAATATATTAACAACATCCTGGACACGGCGGATTACAATTTTAATGCACCTATATTACCATGTTTTCTTGACATCATCCATGTCAGTTGTTAATATATTCCCCCAAAATCCTGGACAGGGAGGGAGGCAGGCAGGATCCTCTACAGCGAGGTCAAAAGAAAAAATTCAGGTAACTTTTCAGCAAAAACATGATTGTAGCTCAGTGCAAACCCTCCTTGCTGCAAACAAAAGGGACAAATGCATCAAAGGTGCCAGGTGTCCCCATCTCTCCCATTTCAAAAGCTCCAACCAAGCATTCATCAGTTTACAAAACATAACTGCAGTATCAGGGAAAAAAGAGCAAACATTGCTTCCCCAATGGTTTTGAATCTTGAGACGCAGAAGCATGACAGGGAAAGAGATCTGCATCTCTCTGGTGTACAACTAACCTAAAAAATGCAGTTTTCCTAGCAAGAGCTGCAGCAGCATCTGCAAGTTGGAACTGTTCAAGGTCTTTGAGAACAACATACAAAAATGGTAAGCACACAGAGAACTCTTAAAACTCACATACCTGGGCAGTAGCTTTGTCTCCTCAGGTGTAAATTAATTCCCAGACTGTTCTATGAGAAAAATCTACTGCCTCAAAACTGCAGGCACACTCCCAAAACACAAGCCACCCAATTTATCTGAATTAATCCCAGACTCAAACACAGCCTCTTGTTTAGAAAAGTTCTGTTCAGAGATATCCAGGGATGGAGTCATCACAACCCTTGGTAAACTGCTACAGTCATTAATTATTCAGCCCAGTAAAATTTTGCAGCTTATCTCTTGTCTAAAAGTATCAGTGTTAGAGCCTTCCAGCCACTGGATCTCCTTACAGTTTTGACTGCCAGACAGAAGAGCTCTCTATTATCAAATTTCTCTGCCCTGCACAGGCTGTTATAAATTGTAGTCATGTCAGCCCTTGCCCTCCTACAATAAAACAGACAGAGCTCCTGGAGTCCTTCCCTGCCAGATTTTCTGAACCTTTAACAGTCCTCACGACACTTCTCTTGAAGTTTCTCCAATTTTAACCATTGTTCTTGAACTGCGAGCATCAGGATGGAATACAGAATTCAGCTTACACTTGTGTCAATGCCAAATAAAGGGCTAGAACCACCTTGGACCTACTCAGCTCAGTACTTCCCTGTCTACAGATTCAATCTTGGGCACAGTTAGGCTGGGAAAACTCCAGTTCAGATGGTTATCTGCCTTGACATGCCAGCCTCTTTCAGGCTAGCCATTTCCCAGGAGACAGCTATCCCTCCTCCATCTCCTCATTATACCAGAAGGGCCTCATTTTGTCTCTAGAGTATGGCATTTTATTGCATCAGAACACAGTGTTCACAGAGCGATCCCAGTCACTCAGGCCCTGCCTTATCTTGCACTCCACCTAATCTGCGTGTTATCTGAGAGCTCTGTGAGTAATGGTTTTATTTTTTTCTGCTCCAGGTCACTGATTAAAAGAAGTTAAATAGTGCTATGCTAAGAACCTAGTACAAATATACCTTCTGGAGACTGCTTTTGTCTGCCCGGTTTTGAAACCTTCCAGTTAGACAGTCTGGAATGCAGCTCTCATGCTGCTTCTGTTCAGCATCTGCATTAACAAATAATAATGCTGGGGCAAAACCCCTCAGCTTCAAAATATATTGAACCAAGTACCTGGGGCTTTCAGATCTCAAAGGAAAACAAGAGCTCCCAGCTACCATGTAAACAGCTTAAAGCTTGTTCAGTGTCCAAGAATCTACACTCATCTACCTACAGTGTCCCTCTGGAGAGCAGAGCTGCACATTTTGGGTGTCACAAACCTACCACAGGTCTGGGAGGAGCGCTGGCAGCACATACAGCAGAGGAAGGGAAAGCTCCAGCTCCCAGAGGAAACTCCTCAGGGTTAGGGTGGCCTTGTGAGATCAGAGAAACGAGGGCTGTGCCTTTGAGCACAGAGGAGCTGCTCCCCTCAGCGGGGTCCCTAATCCCACCACAACAGAATTAGACTATCTGTAACGGGAGGAGATTGAAGGGCAATAAGAACAGGGCTCTCCAGAGGAGCAGGAGGCTGTACAAGACGTGCCCCATCCCTTGCACAGCTTGAGCAGCCCCAGCCAGAGCTCAGCCAGCTCCACTGTGAGCTCCCAGCTCCACGAGGCAACCACGCTCTGCAGCCCCACTTCAAGACAAGGAGGCATTTGAGCTTGCTCACCCATAACATTACAAGTTATTTTATGGGGTTACTGCACAGTTTCTTCTAAATCCTAGAGAACTGGAACAAGAAGTCATCCAGACTAGATGGTGAGGTCCAGTGTTGAAATGCACTCCCCTCCTGCCCCATCTCCACAGAATGACGTATCAGGAAACCAGCCAGTACATCTACCTGCCACCAACCAGACTTCACATCCCCATTTTGTGCTTAAAATAGATTTCTCTGTATCAAAATACCATAATTGCAAAGTCCTTCTGCTGCTCTGCAGTCTCTTTGAAAAGCCACAACCACAGCCAATGTCATGTTTGTACAAGCCTTGCTGGAGTCAGGTCCCTGACAGACCAGCAAGCATGAGAAAAGGGATGCAAAGAATGCATCTAAATAATATCTAAATACACATAGCTGAATCTTCTGGGTCTAAAACCCAAAATTCATCCTTGAGACAGCAGGGCCCACCACTGCTGTCCTCCCAGCAGCAGCACCACCACGCTTGCACGGTGCAGAAGTCAGTGCCAAGTTCTACATTTGTCTCTTACATCGCTGCTTGCTCTCAATTAAAGCCAATTCTATTCTTTAAGAGATGCTCCTGATGGCACAAAACCATACGTGCCTTAATCTCTCAAATTATCCTGATCTTCAGCCACTCCAAATCTAAGATCTAGAAACTACAAACTTCAAACGCTGCTAAAAAGCCAGTGCAAGGAAAAATATGAAACATATGCCACAAAGAAAGATACCTACTTTCCACAGGAGTGGCACACTTTCAAAGGATTTCTGGTCTGCTGTGAAATCTCACCTGCACACAAAGACAGGGACGACTCAGGAGTGAGGAACATCCTTTGTCTTTCTGGGGTTTGTCCTTTAATCAATCAGTAGCACTAATGAAAAGAAAAGCAACTTCACTGCAAAATAGTGAGGTTATGACTTTCTGGCCCTTGTCAGTGCTGAGATTCTGGACTAAGGATGAGAATAAAAGGCACAGAATTAAGTTTAAGTGCAAAGAAAACCTAAGATTAGCTGCAGAACAGGTGTCTCTAAATCCCCTCATCTAAAGAAATTAAATTCATGCTTAGATTGCTCTTCCCAAAGATCTGTAAAGATAGCCCTGGATAAACTTCCCAGGGGCAACAATCTGGAATTTCTCGTAAGAACAGCATGATAAAGCTGTTAATGATAAATTCATGCAGAGGTGTAGGAAATCAATGTAAAATGGCAGTTTCATGAGCTACACTGCATATTACACAGCACTGAGAGCCTGAATAGCACCTTATCCCCAGCACTGAGCACATCCTGAGGCTGAAGGAGGGTGCTGCTTTTCCTTGCACTTGGCAGGAACAGCCTGGAGTAAGGCAGGGAGCCTGGGCAGGCAGGGACTGGGAGCTTTCCTACCACATCCAGCCCAGCAGAAGCTGGCAGCTCTCTCCTGTCAGTCCCACACAGCTCTGCGAGCTCACCAGGGATTTGTCCTCCTTATGTTCTGCCCACCAAGGAAAGTACTTGGCAAATTCAGCCATGTCATTTTTCAGTGGCTTTCATGTCACTAGAACTGACAAGGTCCTTATCCTGCCTGGCAGGAACAACCACGAGGACTTCTTGAAGTGAGCCTGCAATCAGGCCAGGCAAAGCTCCTCCTGGTCTACTCCTTTAGCTGCAGTAACAGCTCTGAAAGTGCCACAACTCAAGGTCTTTCCCCATGCAAAGTTTTTGTTCAAACACTCCTGTAATTATGATTTGACTCATCTCTGCAAAATGAGATTCTGAATATATTCATAAGAATTAGCACAAAAATTATATAAATGAACTTTCTCGATGCTTGCCAATGTTTTTAGCCACATCAGTGTAAAGCCTTTATCTTGTCTAGCAAAAGTTGACAGGTTAAACCCAACCTAGACCCTTGAGACTGTACAAATGACTGCTGCCAGTCAAGTAGCCAAAGCACCAAATCATTAAGGGCAAGCATTCTCTCCTAATCATTTAATACTTCAAGGCAAACAATTAACAAGCCTCATTTCCCTGCAAGTGTCTCCCTGAAACTTTGCTGGAATTTGGCCTAGTGTCATAATTTCAAAGACTTTTCCTTTCATTTCTACTGCCAACAGAACTTCCCAGTCCTCTCAATGTCTTTTCATTGGTCATTTGTTTCAAAAAAAAGAAGAAAAAACCACAAAAAAAATCCAGGTAAAGAGTCCCTCTCACCTCATACTACTTTATTTTGTAGATCCACAACCAACTAAAATCTTGACAATAAATTGAAAATTATACTGTATGGTGAGAGTAGTGTATTATCTACATAGCATAGGGAAAACCCATGAATAGAAAACTTACTCTGAAGAGAAGCAAGTGAAAAGAGTATCAAAAGCAGATCAAGTACAGCTCAACCATGAAATACAATTTTTTCAAACTTTTGAAGAGAACTGGAGTGGCCATAAATATCTAGCTAATGAGGGCTTTAAATGGGATCTGTGCTCCTAACTCCTTCAAACTGCTAGGAAAAAAAATAATCTCTGAACATCAACAGTGCCAAAACCTTCAAGAATTTTATATTTGCCCTGCTTATGCAAACGCCAGAAATTCTTACAGCCATCCATTCCCCTTGCTCATAAATATTTATCTAGTTGGAGCCAAGTGCATAAATGAACCTTCTATCCCGCTTATGGCTGTTCTCCCTTTAATCCTTAATCCCCTTGCACTATCTTTCTTGTCTCTAACCTGCAGAGGACTCTGACTGTTTGCATTTAATTCTTCTTACACATGCCCTGGAGCACAAATGGCTTGTCAGGTTAAAGATAAAGCAAACATGTACTGCCACCAGTAGAGTAGCCAGGCTTTTTGATATCAGAACACCTGCAGCCAAGGCAGGCCAGGGAATGGAAGAATGAATAAATAAGTGATTTGGCTGAGATCTCCCCACTCAGCAAATACACAGACTTTTCTAGGACAAACCTCTTGTCCACTACTCACCAATTCTGAAGTTGGTCCCCTTCCTCATTTTAATCTAATGCAGCAACAGCAGGGATGGCACAGCCAGAGATAAACTTGAGAGATTATGTCTAAATTGCATCTTGAACAACTGTGCAGGCAGAGCAGATAAAGGAAAGGTATAAAATCTCTAAGAGGTCAGCAGTGAGAGGCTTGAAGCCATCAAGAGATGAGAAGGACCTGGACAGTGTTTCATCAGCATAGGCAGAAAGGTCAAGGCAGGAGGAGCACTTGGAAGAAACATCAGTATTTAGTCTTGGAGAGGATCAATGGAACAAAAAGACAAGGTTTGTCAGAGCGAAGAGCTTTGGTTCCTGAACAAGTCCTTTCCATTTTCCTACTGATCTACATTTCCAACCACAAAGACTTTCAACGTTTTGGAAGCTACACTGAAGTTAGTCCTCAATTTTCAATCCAAGGCACAAATGAAGCCCCAACAGTTTTCCTCAGTAACAACCATGCCTCATTAGTGCTAAGGACTTGAAAGCTGCTCATCACCTTCCCTTCCTGCCAAGCCTTCCCTGCACTGTGAGCAGTGACCCTGCCAGAGCCGCTGCAGCCTCTGGAACCCTGACAGGCCATTGCCCCAGGACACTTGTGGGAAGGTGCTGCCAAAGAAAAAGGTTGCCAAGGCCTGGCCACAATCACTCCTGGGACTAAGAGACTGTGGAATTTTTTAATGAGTGTTTCTTTCTGTTGTTCTTTCCAATCAATTTGTTACTGCTTTTCCTTCAAAACAGGAAAATTTAAGGTTTTGGAAAATTTATCTAAGCATGCAAGTGCATCATCTGGCACATGAGGCATTTCAGGGAAAGGATAACATTACATAGATCATCGTGATGGTCCTGTTGAAGCACAATATTTCCGTTCTGTTTCTGTCCTAAAATGTCAGACTGATGAAAAATGTATCAGATTTTGACATAATTTGGAAAATATTTATCATTATTCCTCTTAAAAATCCTCCTGAAATCAAAGCACACAAAGCACACACACACCCCTGCAACCACAGAGAACCACAGCCAAAACAAGATAAAAAGTTTGGAAAGTGATGGTCAAAAGAGAGTAACTGAAACCCCTTTAACTGCAGAGGCCCCGAGACAACAGAGCTGTGTTTGCAAGCAACACCTCTAGTCACAGTCTGAGAGCACTCAGAGATTTGGAGTAAAAGTACACTCTTGATTCTCTGATATAATTAACATTGTTTGTCTCAGCAGCAGTAAAAACAGGCTTTTGCCTGTTAGCAAGATTTTGGCTATGCCCACTATTGTTTACTTGAATGGAAGGCTAAAGGGCTAACTAAGCTTTTCTCCCTCTGTTGTGAGAATTTCAAATACTGTAGAAAAAGTATCACTTAATGAACAAACCTTGTGAACCAACAAACACAAACCATACCCCTTGAAAAAAACAAACAAACCTCCAGAAAACCAAACCTGATCGAAATATTTCCTTCCAGCATTTCTCAAAAACTTCCAAACAAAGCACACAGCTGCCACTCAACATCTACTTATAAAAGTCTTTCTGAAGCCTCTATGAAAATGCATCCATGTGCCTACATCCATTACTGTATTTTTACAAGCCTTCTTGGTAACCTTAACCTTGAGTAAATAAGCATGTGAAAATGTCTCCTTTTGGCAGAAGTGCTCCCTGCTGTTTGAGTCATAAGGAAGATTAAGCTGTGATGCACCTGCTGGAAGCCTGCAGGTAGGAACAGAGAGGTGATGCCCAGAACAGGCAAGGCAGGGGCTCCAGGGAGCTCTGCAGGCTGGCAAACACGTGCTAGAGCAGAGATTGCTGCAACAAACCCACTAAAAGCTGCCAGAGGTGACCCAACACCTCTCTGCAGTCGACAAACTTGAGAGAATGTCTAGATAAAAACCTGCTGAGTTTTAACTCACTCTTGCTTGAATTATACTTTTGTTTGACTGCTGCTTCCTCCTTAAAGGTGCAGATTCAGGACTAGAGAAGTTTAGGGTGAGAAATGGCTCAGTAAAATCTCCATGAGCTTAGTGGATCGAGTCCTCTGCAATTACTGAGGTGCAGAGCCCACAGAGCTGGAGGAGTTTATCCCCACTGGGAGCAAGAACATCAGAGCCTCCCTGCAGGGCCAGGTTTGCAGGGCTGGCAGCCAAGTGCCAGCTTGGCCAAGCCCTGCCTCACACAGGAGACCCACGGGCAGCAGCAGCACCCCAGCAGGATCCTGGAGTGCAGGAATTGATTGGTAAGGCAGAAGCAGCAGGTTTATTTACAGAGGCAGGACCTGCATGGAGAGGTTGCTAATTTGGGAAAGAAAAACATCCCGAGAGAACTGGGACTTTGCAGAGGCATTTTTTTCTTCTTTAATCAGTATCTGAAGTTACCTGTAATAAACCCAAAACAAAGGACTGTCCAAACCTAATAATAAACCCTGACTTCACATAATTATCCTCCAGCACTTTCTAACTGGGTAAATACAAAGCACTAGCTACTCTTGCCATTATGCCTCAGACAGCTGGCACAGGAGTTCCCAGAGTTTAAGCCTCTTTCATAGCCATGGCCCAAAATTGGGGCTTTTCTTTACATTTTTTGCTCCATATAGAAGTACTTTTTAAAATCACACATCCAGTAACCCCACTGAGCATCCTTTCAGTGACACTTCATTACAGGCTGAAATAATCTGAGGATGGCCTGGTTACAAACTCACAGGACAAAGCATCTGCTGCTTTAGCTACTCCTCCAGACTGGTTATTAAAACTTCCAAAAGCTGAGAAGGCAAAGGTCCCAGGACACTGCCTGTCCACAGGAGCAGCCAGCCTTTACGTGTTTAAACACCAAGCTTTGCACTTCATGCCTCCACCAGCTGCTTTCATTTAGATGCAGGTCACATTCACACAGACTAGAAAGCACCACAGACCTGTACAAATTGCTAACATGGGAATTCAGGTCCTTGAAACTCCTGCACTGCAGCCAATGAACAGTCTATGATTTCTCCATTAAATATTTAAACAATACTAACAATACTGCTATTAATAAATAGAGTACCTTTCTCTTTTAGTACGGGTTCCTGATGTCTGGGATAACAGTGCTATAGATTTTTTTTTTTAATACTTATTTTAAACAGACTGAAAAATCTATAAAGTGGCCATAGAATAATAAAGTTCAGTCTTCTGAGGAGACATGAATTTTCTTGTCAATCCACCAGTCGTACTTCATAGGTGCCTGCAACATTTCAGGAGCGGGGGAAGGAAATTTGGGGAAGAGCATCAGTTGAAACTGGTTTCCAATGGCAGATCAGAGAGCACACAAGGCAGCAGCAGAGAAACATATGTTTGAACTCAAGCCAAAAATCTGGCTTCCTTAAGAAGTGTAGGATGACAAGCCTCTTGTAGCAGTAATAGTAGGCTGAGAAGTGGGGGTGGAAAAATTCCCCTCTCCATGCAGAAGGCAAATTCTGTAACATCTACCTTACAGCACTTAATTTAGAACAGCTGAGGTTTGAAAAAAGCCTTCAAAATGACCCATTAAAGACATTCAAAAGCTTCACACTTTAATGCTTTGGTATTGCAGTCTCTTCACTCACCACTGCTTTATGAGCTATTTGGGGAAATGGTAAATAATACACTGGTATCAAAAACATGAAGCTCTTGGCAGATCAGATACCTCTGCATTACTTGGTTGAGAGCTGATAAATGTCTGTGCCTTTCCTACATTAACATTTCCATGGAATTAGGCACATGAAAATTGATGGTGATCAAAAGTTAATTACAGTGTTTATGTCAAAAATCAAAAGACCAGAACGGTGACTTTTAGTTTGGGTGTTCCCTTCACCAAGCTCAGCTACATCCAGCAGAAGAGACTCCCAAGGAATGGCATTTGCTCTTAGCAGCAGGACTGATGGTCTGGGCTGTTCTATCCACGGTTCACAGCCTAGAGCTTAAAAATATTATTATGATAGCAGTTCTTCTGCTGTCACCAAGAGAAACTCTGCGTTCACCCAAGAAATGGAAAAGTGCATAGTCAGGAAGATAATTAGAATAATATTCCAGGGGAAAAGGAGAAGAAAAATGAAAAAAGACCCAAATCCCAGTGTTTCAGAAAGCACCAAATGCAATTCCCCAGGGGGCCAATACAAACTTTGGCTGAGGTCACGTCCAACATCTGTAGACTTAGTAAAAGCTACCGCTTGGCTTTTTTTTTATTCTTGCTGCATACCCTCCTCCACCTTGAAATAGACTGTGCTGATTATCAGTTTTGTGCCATTTGATGAAAAGATACTCCCAGCAACTGGCTTGCATAGCTGCTTATACAGCAGCAAATGCCATATTTGTGGAGCACAAGAGAGCAGAAAGACATCTGCTTGCCTGACTCCAGTTGGTACAAGTGGCTCATTCTTGGGGACACGCTTGTGCTTTCTCTGCCTGAGCTGCCTTGTCTCGGATGGCTGAAGCCAATCCCTTTCCTTTTTGCATATCAAAGAGTCGATTTGAGCAGGATTGCAGGCCATGCTCAGAGGCTGCTGGCCAAGGCTCGTGGGATGCTCCTGTGCACCTGCACGCAGCTTTACAAAGCACCACTGAACACAGGGAGCTCCTACATTCCACCTCCTTCAGCTGCTTACCAGCTTTTGGACAGCCACACTATTTTTGAAGGGACTTCAGAGCAAAAACAGTCACAGTTCTTTTAAGAAAAAACCCCAGTGGATTACACAGCCACCTCTCCAGTCCTGAATCCAGTTGCAGCTGTCACAGTTGTTCATAGATTAACATCCTTAAAAAAAACAAAAAACAAAAAAAAAAAAAACCAAAAAAAAAAAACCAAAACCCCAACCACTGAAAGCCAGAGCAAGCAGCTCCCCAGGTGGAGGCAGTGTCCTGAGGACACACTGCTGCCCTGTGCCAAGGATCACTGAGCAAGGGAAGGAACCTCACAGGATTCTGTTTTCCTGCCTGTGTATTCCTGTTTCTTCAGCCTGATCCACCCCAAATCCGAAGATGTGCTTTTTAAAATGAGCACAGGTTCCCAGCTCGCTGTTACCTGGAAGCTGCTGTTCTGTGTTCCTTGAAGAACGGAGCAGCACTGATGGCTATCTACAGTTCAAAACTGCCCAAAAGCAGACAAATCATCCAGAGAGAAACAGTCTGTTTTCAGGTTAGCACTCATGGAAATAAACAAGCAAAATGGAGAGAAAAGCAAAATTTTTATTTCTTCTAGACAGTAAAGCTTTCCACCAAGTGTCAGCAGTTCTGAGTTTGCAAGCTGTTGGAAAAAAAAAAAAAAGAAAAAAAAAAAAAGCAAGCCAGCCTTAACCTGTTTTTTTTTTCATGGCCTCAGTGAAAATACACATGCAAAATGAGACCAGAACTAAGCTTGTCAGTGGTATTTCTCCATCCAAGACATGATCAGGATGAAGTCTGAAAATTAAGTCTTCATAAAGAAGAGTTTTCTAAAACTGCCAATTGCCCCTACTTCAAATGAAAGCAAGCTTGACAAAGAAAACATTACTCTGCTTTAGAAGGCAGATCTACTGCCAAAAATTAAGAAAAATCTTTTTTTTCTTAAATTAAAAGTGTTTCAATACCTCACTGTTTGTCTGCAAGTCAAAGAGAATGCAAATACAAGACAGGAGAGGAGTAAGAGCACTACTTTTTAATGGGACAGTTTTTTCTTTTTTTCTTTTTTTTTTCTGACATAAAGGCAATATTTTTTGGTACAAAATATACATGGACTGATTCTTAGAAGGTCCCGCTCCCCATGAGCAGTCCAAGGAAAGCTAGTTTACTCCTCATTTTTGGTTGTGTTTTTCTTTGTAAACACAGTAACATTTCATCTGAATTTCAGCTTGCAAAACTAATGTGCATGCTTCAACTGCTGAATAATCCATGGATTTAAGTGTCCCTAAATACACAGTGAAAAGATGGATTACCCATTAGGATAAAATAATATACACAAGCCTCTAAATACACATGTACACTGTAATACACATTTTAAATAGTCTCTGTGCGTGAATTTAAATGATAATATGCATGCTAAAAAGTTTCAAAAGACATCTTTACAAAGAAGCCATTATCACTGTGTAAATAATACATCATTTAAAATAAATTCACTGTACTCCCATGAAAGAGTTTCTTTTGGTCAACATAAAAAGAATAAAAGAAATGAACACATATAAAATACAAATAGCACTGTGGGATCAGTTCCAATCTCAAGCAGAGTGTACATGTGAGGGCAAGAGGCTATTAAGTTGCTAACTCAGCATATTTCACATTCCTTCACTTCTACCCAGAAATCTTGGGAAAAAAAGGGGCCTTACTGATTAATAAAATTATGATTTACCATCTTTGCAAAGCGTGGCCTCTTGCCAGTGGATATCTACAGAATTTTCACATACATCCACTGCTCTACAGCACACACAAACTTGGGTTTTTCAATCAGCTCTCACGGACCCTTAATAATTATCCACAAATTCTAGACCAAAAAAACTAAAATGTTCCTTCCAGACATGCACAGAAGAAACACCATCCCCACTGCTGCCTGGAAGGAACAAAACCCAGCACTTTGGAGGAGGGAAGCTCTGATCTGGAAGGTTTGGGAAGGTGTGATGGTTGAGAGACCAGTTTTAGGAGGATGAAAGAGCTATGCAAACCAGGGAAGTCTTAAACACGAATGATCAGGTTTTACAACTTTTTTAATTCCAATTTTCAATCAAGTCTCTTTGGTGTATGTAGTTCTGGCAAGTCTAAGTCTGGTATAATATACTGGAATTTGCTACTAAAGCTTACACTGCTGGGCACTGAGTAGGGAGGGAAGCAAATCAGGTTTCTCCCTTTCAGGGATAGGGCAGAGATGAAAACAGTGCCCTGGGGGAAAGAAATAGAGCTGTTCCAACATGATCCTGCCCAGCTCAGCTCTGGCATCAGAGGAACTTCTGCAGGGTTCAAAACTTCAGCATTTGTCCTAGGATCCTGACACAACCCCAACCAGAAGTGGCATGTGATTTTCCAAGTCAGGATGTCACCTGCCAGGAGACAGCTGTTGCTGCTGAAAGATTAAGCCTGCAAATATTTGGCTTCATTTTCCTGACTGCTCTTAAATTAGTCTTTATTCTGCCTTTCCAAAAGTGATTTAAAGGAGAATAAAACCAACAGAAGCAGAGAAGAGCTGGTATGCCTTCTTCCAAGGGAAGCCACAGAGTGACAAACCCTTTGTTCTAAGCACTGCCTATCACAATCTGCACTTTAAATTCTTTAGGCTTGCCTATGCCTGTGCCCTGCACCCTCTACTTGCTGTCAGCTCCCATGTCTCACTAGCAGAAATTAAACACATTTTCCATCAGCTCAGGGTGGAATCAAGGGAATCCTGCTCTTCACAGGATCAGCATTATTTGCCCAGGGTTCCCCAAAGGGCTGCAGCACCTGAGCTTGGTGGGGTAAACAGCAGGAAAAGCCCTATTTCCATTGGTAACTAGGGATGCCTTCCCTACTGAACAGGCGAGACACATTCATCTAAACACATATTAATACCATTTGGTCTAAAAGTTAGCAGCTGGTTTTCTTTTTGCTGACCTAGCCTGAGTGCTCAGCCAGGGGAAGCCCAGCAGTCTCAAAAGGCAATGTTAAGAAGAAAAGAAAAAAAAAAAAAAGAAAAGAAAAAAAATACAACACACCCAAAGACCCAGAAAATTTGGAGCAAGGCAACAGGAAAAACTGACACAGTGTCTGCTCTGCAAATGATTTTCCAGTTGCCATTTCCCCTTGCCCCTCCCTGAGGACTCCCATGCAGTCTGTGCTGTTTGGGTTCCTGGAGCAGCCAGCCCCACACAGGACAGAGCCACACGGCTCAGGAAAGCACTTTATTCATAAAAAGCACCTGCTTACAACCCTGAAAGAATGTATTTGCCCACACAGCACTGCTGAGAGGCACGGAATAAAGCGATTTTAAGGGCTCTTTAAACTGGAATGCAGACGTATCAAAGGTGAGCTCAGGCTTTAGATTCAATAAGCCGCTGCTCCACTCTTCCCTCTTGATAGTTTGGCCTGAAACAATCCCAGGCAATTCCTCAAAGCCAAGCACGATTCCTTTTTGACACCAGGCTTCAAACTGATGACAGCTGGGGAGACCCAGAGCTCCACTCCGGCTCCTTGCAGAGGGGAACAATCAGGTTTCCAGCTGCTCAGCAGCAGATTTTTGGGGGTGCTGGGGAGCATCCTCCCCATGCCTGGAGTTCCTGCAGCTGGGCTGGGAACCAGCTGCTGCCCCAGGCTCAGCAGAAGGCTGGGACTGCACTCTGCCACACACACAGGGCAAACCCTGCAGCTTCTGCTGCTCCTGGCAAGGGAAAAGTGAAACCTCTCCTAGGAGTGAAAGGGCAAATGCAGAACAAGCAATTACCAGCGAGATTAGAAAGTAAAAGCTGAAACAGATGCCTTATTAAACCTTTGCCCACATTAGGTCACAAACGTCAGCAATATTTTTTTCCCACTTAAAACCAATGTAACTTTGTTTATAAACAAAGTTCTAATATACATCATTCATAACCCATGTGATTCTAATACTCTGACACCTCAAAAACAAAAGGTGAATATTTTGCTAAAGCAACGCTCCGCAGGAAATTCACACTTTAATCAGGTTCTGCTTTCTTTTCTTTGTTATTTATTCATGTGTAATAACAAACTTGTGTAATTTAACTCATAAAAAAATTCAAAAAAACAAGATGCAACAAAAATTTAGTAAATTAAATTAAATAAATCATTAAGGGAATTTCTAAATCTCTGTTCAATGAAATATAATAAATTGGGTTGTTTCTGTTCTTCAATTTTCTGCAAAGTAAGAGTGACTTTTGTTTTTTAGTGTTTTTTATTGTTTCTGTAATTCTTAATGCAGCAAAGCTTTGCACAGAAAATTCAAACTCCTAAAGCATTCAAATTCCTGCTCAACCAGGTAAAAATCTGAAGTCCACAGGTCTCAATTCCTCCCACTGAGCACTGCCAGGACCAACCTGCAGCCTCCTCAGAGCTGGGTGAGAATGGGGATGACCCAGCTGAGCCTTCCTTGGGGGACAGCTGCTGTTTCTTCTGTGGAAGAAGCTCTGAAAAATCCACATTTCCTGCTTCTACCTAAGTACATTGATGTCTTTGCAGGCAGAGCAGAAGAATAATATCAGTGTCATCACAGAGCTGCCACAGGAATCCACTTTGGTCACCAGTTTGCTCTAAGAGATGACACCAACCTGCAGCATTTCAGCTACACTCTGATTTCTGCTGCAACTGCGGAAGCACACATTACAATTGTGAAATTACTAATAAAATGAGTAAATGGGGGAGGATTTGCCCAAAGTTACACATCTTTCCACAAGCAGTGATATTTTATTTTTTGTGGTGTAAAACTCAAACAGTTTCTGTAGCCAGAACTGGTGAGTTGAAAAAGGTAATCAATCATGAGCAGGATGAAACTTTAGCCTACAAAACAAAAATCATTCCCATTTTCCATGAGGACAGGAACTTGCCATCTTTCCTCTCCCAATTTTGACTTTTGTTCAGCATCGGAAGAAGATCTCACTCCATATTCTACTGTTGGTTTTAGGCACCAAAGATTAATTGCTGGGTTTTCTTTTTTTCAGCAACCATTTGTATGGATGCTTCCCTCTTTTGAGATGGAAAGCACATAAGAAACTCACTTGATTCAGAGCTTGTCATGTGCTGCTTCCCTCTATCCCTGGAATAACATATTGTTTTTTTAAGCAAAGCAAACAGAGAGGATTTAGTAGAATACAATTTCTTTTGTTTTATTGCTCCATTAATTTTATTTATGTTCAAATGTGCTGCTTTTATCAATTTGGTATGAGCGAGAGAGATGCATCAGGAGGAAGGAACATGATTGTACTTCAGAATGAGGCATTGGGCAGAACAGGAGCAGGAGATGCCTGAACCACCTTGGATCATCAGTCATATTAATGCAGCACAGCCTTGATAGGTAGCAATTACAGGGTAATAGATAGCCCAAGCATTATTCAGAAATCTACTGCAACCATATGTTTAGACCCCTGCCTTTACATCCCCTCCTGCAGACATACAGGCAAGCTATCATTATTTAGGAAACAAAAAACAAGCCAAAACTTCCTTAGCAGCATATTTTGGATTTCCTAATATGTGTCTCTTGAAAGTCTGCCACTGCAGAAAGTCACCTGTTTCCCCAGGGTTATTTCTTTATACTGTTAATTTTTGATCACTCAACTGTGCCTCAGTCAGCAAAACAATAAATACTCTTAAGAAATTGTAACAATAACACCTCAATAAAACCTAATTGAAGACTAACTAAAAAAATCCAGAATCAAACAGCTACTCTTGCTAACTGAGCCCACTACACAGAACACTTCTGGGTCAACATCCCACCACAGAATTTTTTCTTGTGTGATACAAAGGACAAGCTGCTTTTTTACAGCAGCATCCTTTACAGAGTGAGTTGGATAGAAAAAGCAAAGCACTTGGCTACAAGAAATGAATGATGATGGAAACCCTGCAAAAGGCCTTTCCTAATGACAAGATATTACTCCACAGGTTAATGAAAACCAAATACCAATTTAACATGCTAACCTTTGAGCAAATTGAGTTCAACTAATCAAGAGCCCTCCAAAAGGGTATTTTGAGCTAAGAGAAAAGACTGGAAAAATCATTTACATAAGATGGCTGGTAATGGTGCATTTAATGGCATTGGTGATAGGGAATTATACTAAGGAAATGAACACATCATGTATGACCTATTCCCTAAAGCATTTAATAGGATGTCTCCAAAGAGCCAAATTCTGCCCACTGGTAGTGAAATACAAATTCTGTTAACAAGGAAGGCAATAATAGACTCTTCCTCAGGACACCCCCTTCTCAGAATTTTAGACAGAAATAATATCTACCATCAAACCCAGACTGGATAAAGGGGTCTCTACATCAATTCTGGTAACTAAAGGACAGTCCACCTCTGAACTGGAACTCCTCCAGCACAGAAGGATATTTATTACCCATGATCTCCTATTCTTTATGGACCCTTTATGTAAGGAGGATGGGACAGCAATCTCTGAGTGCCTCTGGCTGAAGACCACTGGATGATTAAATCCTCCCACCATTCTTTATAAAAGATTACCCCGACAAACATACGTGGGAAATATCCTGAGTTTGTGCAGGCACACACAAGGCTGTGTATGTACCTGCCCTCACTTTGTCCTAAGCACCTTCTGAAGCTATTTTTGATGCCCATTTAGCATAGCTCAATTGCAAGAAAACAAACCTCCCTGATTCCTATCTAAAACTGAAGGCAGTGCAATTCTCAGGCTTAAGCACAAGAAAACAAACCTCCTTCATCCCTCTCTAAAATTAAAGGCAGTGCACTTATTAGACATTTATATAAACAGCTAAACAAAAAGTGGAATGTTTATATTTTCTAACAAAAAAGTAATTCCCCATAAAGGTAAAAAGATGTAGCTGGCATTCTAACCTCTATGCACACAAACAGGAATGGCATCAAGGGTTTTCCTCTGCTCTTTCCCTCCTGCCCTATTCAAGTGTCATAGCCCCAAAAACCAGATTTGAAAGTCTGCTTTGCACTACCACCTCCACATATTCTGAATATTACTGGAAAGAATCCAGTAGTCCCCAGCTAAGCACCACACCTGTGATTTATCACTTATCACTCATACTGTGGCAACTGCAAGTTACATATTCTTGTTTGTCAAACAAAACAGCATCAAATTACATGTTTGGGAATGTGTCCAGCATCTCATAACAATTCCAGGTCTTGACAGATCCAAGATGTTACATTACAATAAAATCGGGACATATCTTTAAGAAATACACTTTAGAAGAGTATTAAGCTCTGCAATATACTATTTTTTATAATATCACATAATGCAGCCCTTTCTGAGGAGGGCAGGCATTTCTTCCCTGAAGATTTCTAATACAGCAGGGAATAGCTGGCAACTAACAAGTGCTTGTTTTGGCAAAGGACATAACGCTGCTGGTTTGTACATTTGCTAATATTTTCAAACTCCTTAGAAATAACCTAACCCAGCAGGCACCTCTGGCCTTGCTGCACAGTGCTGTTGTCTTCAAGCACTCTCAGTCTGGCCAGACAACTGCCCAGGGGAAGGACAAAGAGCTTGTCATCTAGATGGACATTAAATCAACAGATTACAGGAAATAATCTGAACAGATATAAGGGAGGCAGCTCTAACTGAGCACATTTCATAAGACAATGTGAAGCCTTTGCCCAGGAGAGCATCAGTGAACAATGGTCTCCAAAACTTACAACAAAAGCACTGCAGATACTCCACCCAGCAGGAGTGGTGACCATGCTTCAGGGACACTCCTGGCGCACTACATTTAAACCTTTAATAAATTGAATTTTTCTTTTTCATTTAAAAAATGTCATCTCCTGACTTTCACTTTGGGGAAGTCCTGAACTATTGTAACAAACATTAATGGATGCACTTTAGTGCTTTTTTGAATTACAGCTATCCAAAGAAGTCATCAAAAAAGACACCAGTCACAGGTACACTGAACTACTTAAATCATCTGCTTACATTTCAATGTATCATGCTGTAAGTTTATGAGTCAGACACTCTCCTCCCTTTCAGTTCAGCTAAAGTTTAAGTGATTCTTGCTGGCTGCACTGAAGGACTAACCCAAGACTTTGGCTAACAGCTGCCCTTCAATCTTTTCCTTCTTCTCTTCATTACTCATTCCTGTCTCACTGCCTGAAAATAAGAATCACAATCCAAATCTAAAGTTTTCCAGTACTGGGAACTCTCACATTCCTTTGAAATAAGATCCCATGGAAATGTGCCTACAAGTTAAAAAAAGACCCAAACCTTTTGTGGAACTATACCTTGCAGTTAAGGGATTCCATAATTAGAACATAATTACTGAGCCATATAATGTGTCAAATTATGGAGAATGACTATTTGTAAAGCTACAGATAAAGAGAAGAATTAATAAATCTGGAGCCACAGATAAAACCAATTAAACTGAAGTCCTCCCCTTCAGCATTCCTCTAACACTTTGGAGACCATCTCTGTACCCAGTACTAGTTTACATGCACAATTGCCATGATAAAACTTTTACACTATATACACAGCATAAATCCCAGTAGTAAATAATTCAGTACAAGAAACGGCAGCAAAGAGGGACAGCTGGTGCTGACAACACTATCAGCATCTTTGCTACTACATGACACACAGTCAGTTATGAGTGGAGTAAGATTTTGGAGGAGACAACACAAATTTCAGGTTAAGATTGGAGTTGTTAAAGGATTTCACTTTTTAGTTGAATAAGAGCCAGCATCCTTTAAAGCACTGTTCAAAATTAAACTACCTGTCTTCAAAATACACTGAGAAGGTCTCTGCATAGAAATTCAAAGCATGTAAACAGCACATTGAAAACATGTAGGGAAAGAACACTCCTCTTCCTTTGGTGTAAATCCTAAAACTCAGTTATTGCAGAGAACAGAATTTCACTTAGGAATTCAGTCCAACCTATCCTGTAATATATGGAAGAGTCCAAGGGAAGTTAAGAACCCACAAGGGCACAACTCTGATGCCCTGCAGAGTGGGCAGGGCTGGGGGGTCAGTACCACAGACACCCCCAGCTCAACAGGAGCTGCTCCCAAAAGCAGCTGCCTGTCCCCAAGGTCACAACAGACCTCAGCACACAGTGAGGACATCCAGGAAAACTCAACAGAAACAATAAGGCATGATAAGAACAGCAGCTTTAGAAATAGACCAAGAGGAAGCACTTATTTCAGATTAAAAGCCATACACACACAGTTTATAGCATCACCCCTTAGTTATTCTGATTTCTAATTTCATCCCAAAAGAGAACTTTCGCTCCTGCACATGCAGAATTAGAATTTTTTATTAGATTTTCTTGCAAATGCACCTCTAATTTTTCCTACTCTCCCAAAGCTCAGTCACAAGAAGAAAATGCCACTTTTGCTACTTGACCGTACACAGGGCAGTGCTTTCCCTTACCCAGCAGAACAAAGTCACCAAGAGATTTTTCAACTTCAAACAAAAACAGACCTCAGGCATCTGCTTTTCTCTGCCCCTTCAACACAACAGCACCATTCCTGCCTTCAACTTCAGCAAGGCACCATCCTTCCAGAAACTGAAGGGGGGTGACCTCTAAGAAGAGCATTATAATTCTGTAAGGCACAGATAAAAATCAAGAAAGGAATCAAGTAAAGTACACTGAGAACATAGCTGATGATAAATTAGGGATCCACCATCTAAATTAGTACCAATAATTACATTCTCTTTCAAGAAACTGAGGTGTGAGAGACACTAATGCCATTCTTTCCTGTACAATAATATAATATTGACTTTTTTAACTGAAAGAAAGCAAACTGTCTGACCAAGTCAGAATATGAATTATGGCCACTTTAGAGGCTGTAAATGTAACACAGGCCACACTGCTCACATTGTGGCAAATTTAAATAAAGACAAATGCAGTCAATGTAATCTCTTAACTGAGCTGTGGGATTGGGAATCGATGGAAAAGGCTCCTAATCTCAGTAGCTGACCAGAGGCCTAACAGCAATATTTATCTAGCTTAAAGACGGACCAAGCAAAACAAATACTGTGTAAAATAGATGTATGCAGAATATAAAGTTTTATTTATATCGCTGCTTTGAAAAATACATTCATTGGTATTTACTATTTACTGAGTCTTGTTTTCAGAGAATTGCTTCTTCAGTACCCACAAACAGCATGGGACATGTTAGAAAATGCTGAATAGTCTCCAGTTACTTCTAAAGGATCTTAGAAAATTCATGTAACCCAGGCCTTAAAAATGCACTTCTCATCAGTCTGGTTAGAATATCATCAAAATACCATTTGCCTTTTTACAAGCCCAATTAGACCTCAGATCCCTCTTGTGTCTCTAGCTTTTTTCTGGCTGCTATCAGAAATCATTATATTTAAACCTGACACAGTTCAGAAGGAAACCAGAATGGCTGAAATCTTTATATTTATTAATATTGAATAAAGACATCAATACCTCAGCAGCATGTAGTTATTTAAGATTATCTGTTATCCTTATGCAGAAAGCAAATCTGCACTATACCAGAAGTATACATATAATCCACTACATTGCTGCTGAAATTCACATGACATTTAGATATTTTACTTAATGTGAGAAAAGCAGTGTTACAAGCTAAAACAGTTAAATGTCTATTACACAACTTGTGCCATAATATAGTATCAAATTCAACAGCACTGAGCACACCCATCCAAGCTTGATTTATTGCAGCTAATTGCTAATTAGGGTTAGTTTTGAAGCGCTGCTGTTTGCATTGCACCAGATTTGCACTTGGGGAGGAAACAGGATTTACAAGGTCAGAATGAAGTTTAAACATTTGTATACAGACTGTTTCCCTCCCCTCAGTATTGCTGAAAGGTCTCAGCAATCTGAAGACAACAGTATTTACACATGTGATGTTATTAAAACCGGGCACTCCCAACTTGGTACAAAGCAGTTATTAACATGCAAAAATTCAAAGTAGGATTGCAATTGTTGCCCAGACAACTTTCTAATTAAATAATGGAAGTAATATCATATGCCTCCATGTACTACATTAAAAATTGAACAGTGCTTCACTAATAATGCATTGGCCATTTGCATAATCTAAAGACCCTAGCTGCCAGTACAGCTACAGACCTTCACACCATTAACCACCAACATGCACATTCCATAACCCCCCATGGCCAGCAATTCCAAAGAGAAACACAGCACTAATTCATGGGGGCTCCTGCCTATTCACCCCCATTGCTGGTAGCAGGATGATCCTCAAGATGGAAACTTGTTTCTTTTAGAAACCAAACCCCTCTGTAGGCTTCTCCTATCCCCAGTCTGTGTGCCAACCTCCTCATTCCCCTAGCAGATTTCTGACTGGGGTTTTAGGCACCACGGGAGCGTGTCTGAACCAAAATACCATCACAGCCACTGCAGCTCAGGCACTGAGCTGGATGGATTCCCCAGGTGCTGGATGGATTCCCCAGAGCTCCTGCAATGCCTCTGCACCACCCAACACAGCCACGTCCATCTGTACTGCAGGGGAGCTGTGCTGGGGCACACAGCGAAGTGAGGAGGACTAATCCACCTCTCAAAATTCAATTACAGCTGTCACTAACTATAAAAGTAGACTGGCAGAGTGCTACAAAATTTAATACCTTGAAAAAGAAAGCTTCCGCTCAGTTTTACTCGATACAGGACACTAACACACAGGCTGTGAAGAATTTACTGACTATAGAAAGTATGCAAGCTGAGTGACCTCTAATCAGGAAAACATGATGTGCCTAGACTTATCAAAGGTTCCTCTTGAATTATGACCTCAGTTCAGATTTATTTTTATGATTTGCTATAACTCTTTCCAAATCTTCTCTAATCATTAGCTGTATCAGCAGTATGAGAGCCCTATGAAAAATAGCGCACTGTTATTTTTGGTTTCAAGAGACCAATTGCATTTCCAAATATATTGCTAGCATAATCCAGCCAGGCTGTGGTTTCATAAATCCAGAGAGTTTTCCTGGTGTATTATCCCAGAGCCAAAGACAGCTAGTAGAAAACCCCAGGGAACGGGGATTCACAGCTTTGACTTCATGAACTGTAGCACAGGGTCATGCTAATATCTTAAAAGAAGAAACAAAATGTGTTTCTTTCTATATCTGCCCAAGGACATGGTTCAGAAAATGTGTTTTCAGGTGGAATTACGAATGTGAGTCTGTCCCATGTCCCTGGATATACATTCATATTTTGGCAGCATGCAGGAGCCTGAATGAAGGCGCTCCCAAAGTACAGTGCTATGGAGACAGGATAAGGACACTTTTCCAGCCCCAAAACATGTACATAAACTACAGCATCAGATCTTCCCTCAGTGTGGGTACATCATTCCCAGTTGTGTTTTAATGGAAAATACACTTGCATCAGTAGACAGCTGCTTACAGAGCAGCTGTTCCTTCCTGTCCTCCGCTTTGTTTTTAAAGGAAAGCCGCACTTCTCCTTCCTATCGTCCCTGCCAGACTTGTGCAGGCACAAAGAGACTGCAGCACATGCCAAGGGTCAGAGCTCTTCAGCACCAGCAGACAGGAAGGGGCTGGATGCCACAGGAGCTGCTGTTTTCCTCTGCATTATACCACATGCCATACATGTATGTTGCTGCTTTGAATAATCCTTTCCAGGCAACAGACACTCTCAGAACCCTGCAATACAGCAAATTTGGCCTCCCCACTGTTCAAGATGTTTTCCATCAGTTCCTTCAGCTATTTTCAATGTTGATGAGGATCTCAAGGCACAGAGATTCCCCACACAGCTCTGCAACATGCCAAGCTCCACAGTGAGCCCCACCATAACCACGCTGCCCTGAGACAGCTTTGGACATGCTGTGGTCAGTGGGAGCTCCATCCTCCCCCTGAAAGCCAAAGCTTGGTTTCAGTCCCTCACAACATGGAGAAGACCGACTCAGCAGAGTACCTGGAGGTGGATGGGTAGAGAAATGCATTGTAAGAAAAAGGTATTCCCTCAGTTTAAGGAAAAAAATACAGCCTTGTTTGGAACTTTGAAGAAGGTCTTGAAACTCATTCACTTTTGCTTACTCTACTCTGCTGCACGAGTTCATACAGCATCCAGCAGCATGGACCTTTTTTAAATCTTGTGGGCTTTGCTACAACATAAATGTTCAGACTCAGAGCAATTACTTCTGACTGCACTAATGAGACAAGCATGCTGTTTCTGTACTATATATATACATTATACACAAATTTCATTTAACAACTATCTTGGCTGTGATGTAAACCCATCCCTACTTAATTTATGTTTGCAAACATTTGGACTGAAAATTAAAATTAATAGAAAGCTAAAATAAATAAAGGAGCTCCTGCTGCTCTGTGTGAATGTTCAAGAAAGCAAAGTGCAGAAACACTTCTCCCAAGCAGAGAGTTTGCAGATTCCTGGTTACTGAACAGCCCTGTCACAAACCACTGACTGACTTGGTGTGGGGGGTGACAGAAGGGGTGCACAGAATAGAGGAATTTTCTCCTTTCATCAGGCAGTCGTCCCCTCTCTGTACAGAGTGAGGACTAATGCACGTAAATCCCTGGTTCATCAAGAAGTGAATAGACCTTTTGTCGCAGTCTATTACAGTTATAAAGATTCTGGCCACGCTTCTCTCTTACCACCACCATCCCCTCCACCAAAATGAAAGGTAGAGCTTAAAAACACAGAGACAGATCAGGATTCAAAACACGCCGGAACAGCCTGGCTGCACAGAGAAGAGGAGAAAAAGCCCTGCCAGGCCCCCTTTCAGGGCCTTACGACACCACTTTTGAGAAGTTTTGCTCAGGCAGCTGACATCCAGTTTTCGTCTTCTACTGCAGATGTGCGGCTTTCCTGCACAATAGGCGCCTGCAGCCCTGGCGCTCCTCCAGGTCCCACTGTGTGACAGTAACAAAAGGCGAAGCTGGAAGCCCTCAGCTACAGCACAGCTCTAAATGATTTAGTGACCACGGCGTCCAGACCTTGGCAGCTGCTGCTGCTTTAAAGGGACATTACCCAAGGAGTCAGTAAACCACAGAGGCAGGCGGTTTTTCACACTTGGTTTGAAAAGTTCTGCTCGAAACTGAAATGGTCCTGCCAAGTTTCTTTAAAAATCCAAGGCAAAGAGCAGGGAGATGGGAGAGGACAGGCAGGGATTGTCATTGGAAGTTGTTAATGCAACACCACAAAGCCTAAAGACCATCCCTTACAGCACATTCCACTTCAGGACTTCAAGGCACTTTGTAAACATTAGTGATAGCAACCTTCTATCTCCACAGACATATATTATTTTTCTTTTGAGTTAGAAAAATTAATTTGGGAAATTAAACCAGCCACTCGTGACCAGGACAGCTTAGGCCCAGGACGACACTACATGGACACCTTTTCTCCTAAGAGTGTAGGGAAAATTATCTCTTTGTATACAACACACAGTTGTACTCCACTAGGATGCCACCAAAAGGGCTTTTACAGAGAATCTTCAACTAAATGCCATCTCTAGCTTGTGAAGGGGAGATATTTATGAGCAACAGCATGCTCACCACTGGAAATCAATGCATCCCACACCTCAACATAGACTGTTCTTGCAGAACTGTATTGTTTGTCCCCTGCAGAACTCCCCAGTATTTTCTGAGTCCCTATTCCAGAAGGATATGGGCTAGAAGAGCTGGGTTGGTTTTTTACAGGGTAGAAGAGCTAGGAAAATCCACAAATCCCTTCAAGCCCTGTTAGATAGTTTACTTCCTCTCCAAGCCAGGGAATATTGCTGAGCTTTTGCTACAGAAGTTCTCACATGTATTAGAGGATTAATGAAAGTGGCAGTGCAAGCTTCCAAAACCAGCCAGTGAACAAGGAGTGCTGTGCTCAGCATTCAAGTCCTTCTGCCCATAGTTTCTTTTCTACCTTCTGATAACACACAGAGTGGAGGCCGTGACACAAAGTGGGTCCTTGTGTAGCTCTGCAGACATGTCCTGACACCTTCCTTCTCCAAGCCCTCCCTGCAGCCACCCCCAGGTACAGTCACCCTGTGGTCATGATCCAGGGCTGCAGCTCCAAACCTCTCTTGGTGGAGCTCCTAAAACTGGTGACCCCAGCTTATGGCCAGAGCTCAGCTCTCCTACTTTGAAATACCACAGTCTGTCCTGTAAGTACAGCCTATGGCAACCCTGCAGGGCAATGGAGGGCAAATGACTAACACAAAAGTCATCAAGGGTCTGGGGCCAAAGGGGAATCCGTAGCCATCTGCACAAGTCCCATCAATAACTTAGTCCAAGAAATAAACATGCAAATTCAAGCTAAAAAAAATACATTAACAGTAGCTACTGTGCAACAAATACTCAAAATAATTTCTGTCAACAGAGCACTAATTAAGATGGATAAACACTCCTTTTGCTAATCTTCCTCCTCCCTCCAAACCAATTTAGTTGCCCACAGGGAAAAAAAACATACAAGAAGAGACTGATAAGAGAGACAAATCAAAAAGGTGCACGTAGTTCTATATGCCAGAAGCAAGTAACAGCTCTGCTAGAGCTCTGCTGGAAGGGGAAAAGGTACAATTTTATATTTCTTTGTAGAGTCTGAATGTAATTTTAAAAGGACCTTTTAAAGCCATCCTTCACCACCTGCAGTCAAGTGGTCATTAAAAAAGACACACTGTAATCAAAGTACCCACTAACTGCTGAGAAACATTATTAATCCACCAAGCAGCACTTCTCCATCCATTCCCAGCCAGAGCAATGAAGCTCCACTCACCCATGTGGAGTTCCAGCGACAGAGGTGGTGGGAGGGCAGTCAGGACCTGTCTGTGCAAACCCACAAACAAGGGCAGATTTCACCAGGGCCCAGGATGGCTCCTGAGGTTACACCCTGGGCCAGCTGCCTCGCCCCAGATTTTGGGTGGCTGTGACAGCAGCCCATGAACAGAGTTTGGTTCTGCATCTGAGCTCTGCCGGTTTTCAGTCCAAAATATTAAACTGGTGTGTTTGTCAATGACTTTAATGTTCAAGGAAGGGAAACCAGCAGGAGCTGTTATGTGTTCTGTTGGGCCTTTCCTGCTCAGAAGGGTGGGAGGGAGGGAGAAAATGCCTTTGCAAAACATATGGCTTGAGCAAGAAGGGGCAGTGAGTGCTCTGCTCCCCCAGCACACTGCTACACACCAGCAGACATCAGTGAGAGGCGGGCAGCACAGTGGCAAATCTGGCACCAGGAAATGTTGCACAATATCAAACACATAGAACAAAAGAATAATTTCCTGCTCCCCCAATGGAATATATCCTATGTAGCCTTAGACTGTGCTCTACAACACGACAGCTGCGTGTTCGACCCAGACATCAGCAGCTTGGTAGGATTACAGATATTTCTTCCACCTCACTGTAACAAAGGTCAGATAAATGGGAGCAGCAAGACCAGGAGCACCAAGCTGGGAATCAAGAATCAATGCATCTTCCACAGTCCTGCTCACCAGACACATCAGGAATGTAAGCAACTAAGAGCTGGAATGGGGGAAGGGGGAGGGAAAGGAAAGGGATTCACAACAATTTTCAAGCAGTCATTTGTATTTTAACAATTCTGGATGGGGTGCTGACTGACCAGTCAAAGAGATTTTCCCCTAAGACTGGAGGGGGAATAGGAATAGTGCAAGAAATCAAGAGCAAGAAAAAAAATTTAAAAGCCTGCATGAGAATCAGCAATTCTGCCTTGCTAAAGAAAATAATTTTTACATTGCACAAGTGCCTGTGACTTCAGGTGACTGAGGGTCCAGCCTGATGCTCCTAACAGTGCTAACAGCAGAAGTTGCTCCCCACAGCACATAGAGCAGATCTCCCAGTTGTTCCAAAGGGCTGGGGCTGTGGGAGGAAAGCACTGCTGACCATGTGGGTCATGGACACTGCCTGCCTGCTGCCAGCCCCCACTGCTGTTTGGCAGGCAGTGTGGAACAGCAGAGCCATCGCTGGCATTTCTGCACAACATGGGGCAAGAGACAGGTTTATCCAGGGTAATTTCACAGCATTCTCTTGCTCCATTTCCTGGTTGTTTTCCAGGTCCAGTGTGTTATGCTGTGAAAGCATTACACGCCTGTGATCATGGTGACAAGACAAACCATGACGGTAGTGCAGTTAAAGGCAGCAGGCTCTGCAAAAACAAGCAGACAGGTCTGCCTTGTTCTCAGCAGTCAGTTCCCAGTCCAGCTACCAAAAAACAGAACGGGTTTCCAGGGATGGGGTGCCAGGTATCTCATGCCTTGCCAGTGACTCAGTTACCTAGTAGGAGAAAAAAAATCACTATCTGCTTTGCACCACATTTACCCTTGTTTTGCAAACACAAAACTGGTTCTGAGCCCCTTCATGTTTATACAGAGGAAGGCAGAAAAGTCTTATTTTAAAGTGACTTTGAACTCATTCGGTAGAAGGACCATGGCTGTCCTGGTCCACAGTATTATGAAACTCTCATATTTCCAGCATGTGCTAGGATCCCAGCCTGACTGCAACAGCTTAAACCCAGCCTGGAACACATGCAGAGACTCTCAACTCACCACCCACTCCTGGAGCTGAAAGGAGTGAGGACTCCAAAAGGTTGAACTGCAACAGGCAAATGTATTTTTAACAATTTCTGTTTCTATAAATATTACAAAGCTTTCTGCTCTTCGGAGGCTGCTCTGCTCCCGGTGCTGCTGACATTATGGTGACATTTAGGAGGCCTTCACATTGCCTTACTGCCTTTCGTATGCTGGTTTTGTTCGAGGGATCAGAGAGACATATGAAGACACAAGGGCTGCTTATTCAAACCCTGCTCACTCGCTGACCTGCTGCTCAGGAGCACAAAGGGGCTCTCCATGTCAAGTGTGCTGCCTGCTGCCATCTCCACCGCTCTGGAATGCATAAAAATGCAAAGGACACTAACCCCGAGGTGCCACCAACAAGGCACAGGGGTGAAGGGATGGGGAATTCATTTCTGAAGCTGCATTAGTGCTTCACATAGTCCCAGCTGGTACTGCACCCAGTCCACACACCATAAATATGCTCCTTCATTTATTAATTCCTGCATGTGCCCTCTCCTCTCCTCTATTTTCAAAGCTGTTTTCTCTGCATTCTCTGTCCTCCCCCTCCATTTCCTCACTTTCTTGCACTGTCTGGAGCCCGCTGCCAGCGCAGCATGAATGGCACCGAGCTGGCACGAGCCCCAGATGCTGACATCACCTCCTCTCCTGCCTCAGCCTCCGGATCCCACACCTAAACCCCAGTGAGCATCCAATGCCCCCTCTGCTGCCTCCCACCAGCTGCCAGCCTCAGATGGAGCTCTCCTGGGATTAAAAAATAGGGTGGGTACACAGAAAGAGGAAACATATACAAATATACATACACACATATATATACACACACATATATATATACACACACATATGTATATATGTAAGAAGAGGCACCTTCCCAAATCAAACTGTAACAGTAACACTTGGGTTAGGACCCTTTAGATACCATTTCACACACACACTCCAGCCCAAAAAACACCCTAGCCATAAGGTAGGAAATAACTCCTACATACCTGAACAGGTCCTAACTGACAAGTTACCAGGATCACATCTATAATTTTTTTTTTAATGCTGCAACCGTTAAAAATCCAGCTAATAAAAGAAATAGGTAAACAAATTAATAAATATCAGAAACTCTCTTAGTTATCACCAGGATTCAGCTGTTCAGTCTCATTCAGAGTGAGCTGCCACTGGAATATCCAGTAACACTTTCAATTAAATTTAAGGTTATATGTTCTGCACATCACAAAAAATCTGGTATTGTGCATACACTGTACAGTTACCTTCTGGTTATTTTGAACAGAAATTACAGGGTGATACTCAAGGTGAAGAATCCATGTTCTCACTTAAGAAGGAGCTTAATTTTAGGGATCAAGAAAGCCCTTAAACAAATAAAACAGATCCAGGACTCACTGTACGATGTGTTCCTTGGACTTTGTTTTATTTTATATCGGTGTCTGCTCTTAATAGGAAACTTCAACCGACTTCCTTTTCTTATTAGAGGGCAGGAAAGTCTCAACAATGGCAGTCTCGCAGTTCTAACAGAATTCTCCTATTCCAGATAAAAAATAACACATCTTGCTTCACTTTGCACCAGCAAAAACAGTTTGAAGACTTGTTGGAACACTTCACAAGATGATTTTGGCCTCCTATGACATTTAACATGGGTATTGTCAAGCTAAGATTATGATTCACAAGAATCGGAATACTTGAATAAGATCATTGCACAAAAATTTCCATCTACCTTAGAAAATTGCCCATTGCTTTTTGCAATTCAAACCCTAAGCACAAATACACTTATTTAACCTTTCATCAAAAACTGCGAATATCTGATAATAAGTACAATCTATAGTACAATCTATAAAGGCTTCAAGTCAACACTTTCTATAAGCAGATTCGTAAAGTAATAAATTTTCCATGACTTAACGATCAGCTTTGCCTATGAAAGCCAATGTTGTAATTCCCAATTGATTGTAGATGTTAATCTCACAAGACTCTTGTTCTTATGCTGTGATTTATTAGCTGAATTAATGACAGATTGCACTGTTTAGAACAGGCTGCTGTTTTACACAATAACCCAGGAAGCTTCATCCAACTGAGTCACAGCAAGGATGGGAGGAGGGTGGTGTGCAAGGTGAAACTGCTCACCATACCTGAGCCAATTTGTCTGATTGCCTTTGAAAGGCAGCACTAATTGTTTAACAATTAACCCTATGACTGAACACCAGGAGAGCTGAATGGCAGCAGCTATTCAGGCTCTCTACAGCTTGGGATTCACATCCAGTCTCTGCAATTCATTTACATTGAGGCATTTTGCTTTCTCACAGAAAACAGAAGATTCCCCCAGCCCCCCCTTGCCACACACTCCTTTGGGTTTGAAGGCACTGGAAAAGAAAAATCCCTTGTGCTTCCTGTACGTATGTGTGTGACCAGAAGAGGAAAACTACAGAATAAGGACAGAACCAATTCCTCAGGCCTTATCTCACTGCTACCACAAAGCATGTGACATTATGTGCAATAAACGTTAGACCCTTCTCTCCAGATTATTCATTCTCTACCTCTTCAGCAACAATTCTGGTATATAGAGAACGTGCCACAGACATACTGGAAACAATGCAGTCAAACAGAGAGCCGGCACTGGAGTGGAAACAATGACAGCTCCTGAGTCTGAGTCTGCAGGTTTTACCAATGGTGATGTTGCAACAAACTCAGACCTTTTACTGCCAGCTTTGCCACAGAGACCCAACACGGGAGATGAGAGTAGGAGCTGTGAACTCAGGGGATGTAACAGGGGGACCAAGCAGTCGGAGCATTTACTTCTGCTGCAGGAGCCCCATGCTCTGCAGTAAATGGCTTCCCCCTTCATTTCCTTGCTAAAGGCTTGCCTCAGAAGGGATCCCTGAGTTTTGCAATGAATTTGAACTTGCTTCTGTGCTTTTTCTCAAGTGCTGCAGTGACGGGAGGCACTTCCTGAGCCGCGGAGTGCCGAGTGCTGCCAATTCCCATGGAGCCACGGCTTGCAGCTCCAGGGCCTCGCTTGCTCTTCCCCGCGCCAGCGCCAGCATATGCTGCTCCGTGCTGTGCTTCCGAGGTGAGCAGGGAGTCAAAAATAACGAAGGAAAACCAAATGGATGGAGCCTTGCATCTTTTGGACAGGTGTAACTCCCATGCAGAAGAGTCACCCCGAATCCCTGTTATTGGTTTTCCAAAACTGGCCCCAGCCATCTGCTGGTGGTCAAGCTCCATGATGTGGCAATCAATTACAGCTGTTATCTTGTCCTAGCTTTGACAGATGTTCCTCTCTTTCACTGTACAGTAATTACTAGTGAGCTGCCAGCAGGCTTCACACTTTAATTGTGGCGCTAATTTGAGACAAAGAGAGGAAAAAATAGGGAGAGACAGACAGGGAAAGGCAAAAAGCTAAGACAGCTATGGAAATTGGAGCACCCATGCATTAAATATTTCTTTATGAACAAGAGGGGAAGGCAACCAGTTACCCCATAAAGACTGGAAAAAGCACCATCCAACCACACCATGGCCTGTGGTCCTGCTTCCTTTCACAGGGGGAAAGAGGGACACGTCCCTTTCCTTGCCAAACAGGCTATGCTAAAAATACCTGCCAGCCTTCTGGCAAGGCATGGCTTCACATTGCCACGCAGCGTGGTGCCAAACACCTCACAGGAGTGAAAACTGGATGGGTAAAACACAGGGTGGGGCTTTGATTTGGGAAGGGGAGGTACATGTTAAACCTTCTTGGAGAACAACGAATCTGCTTGAATTACAACACAGATGAACTCTTCCTGCGAAACACAAGCAAAAGCACTCCTTTGCCTTGCTAGAGAGCGAGAGTCACAGAGCACCTGCTCTGCAATCTGCTGTTCATGGAGAGCCTTTGGAGATGGGCAGGAGAGAACAAGCGGGGATGAGACCAGGAGCCAGCAAGGTTGGAAACCTGGCAACCCATCTCTTATGTAACCCTGGGCTCTAAAGAGTCTTCAGAAAAGGGACACCATCAGATTTATCCTTTTTGTCCTTGACTGGTTTAGACGCGGCATTTCAGTGCAATTTCTACAGCCATGTTTTGCCTTAGTTTCTGTATACTCCCTAATGATGCACACCTCGTTTCTGTACACTCCCTAATGATGCACAGCCCATACCCCCATGAAAGGACTCGACAATGATCATAACCACATGCAAAGCTCCACAGTAAAACCCTCAACAGCTGCTTTTTAATTACAGTAGTTTAAGAAGTGCTTATTTCCTCTATATAGACTGCAAGACAATTTTTATTTTAAGGTGTTAAATAGTAAAAAGACTATGTTTAAACAGGTTCCAGAAACCAAATATCAAACTTCCACTGGAATTCTGAACAATAAGCAGAAAAATATTCAGTCACTAAGAGTAATTCTGCAGAAGCTACAGACACCCTCCTACTGGATGTCCAAATCTGAATTAACTATTTTCTTTACAATTTAATTCACAATGGACATATTTCTGCTGCTGAATATTTAATCTTTCAGCAGCACTTAGGCCGTGTTTCTGTGATGTGTCTGGCAGTAACAGTGGCTTACAGCAGTTCCTGTCATGCTCTCTTCCCTTCCCTCTGCTGCCCACCCCATACCCGGCCTCATGCCACTGGGTGCTCACTGCTGCAAGTTGTGGCAGTACAACTATTTCAACATCCAGACCAGGAAATGAAGAATGGCAGAAGGAATTAACACCCTCATTTAACATAAAAGAAGTGGGGAAAGAAAATGGGGGGAGGAGACTATCTCCTGCAGGCACAGCTGATACTCAGGTTTCACAAAACAGCTCACTGCCACCCCAGGATCAGCCAATTCCCTGAACTGGTGAAGGGGAGGGGAACCAAAGAGCTTCCACCAGTGTGGAAGAGCTCAGCCATGTCAGAAACCTTCAGCTGGCACAGCACATCTCGTGTGTAGGAAGGAGAAACAAAACTGCTCAGACCGGTATGACTGAGAACTCCTTCCAGTGCCCCCAGTTTAACTGGACACCACCAACTGCAGGCATCTGGACTGGAGCTCAGATCTCCTGATGTTTTCTGTCCAGAACCTGTTTGTTTTTATGTGCTCTCAATATTTTACATTTTTAATGCCACTACTGACTTTTCCATTATTTTATTTTCCTGTCCTGATCTGAAGGAGTGTTTGTTGATTTCATGTTTTATTATTACCTTGTTGTTGGGAGAACTTCTGCGATCAAAAGGTTGGAAACATGTGTGAGGTTTTGGTGGCTGCTGAACACAACCAGCCTGGCTCCTGCCAAAAATGGCAGTGTAAGTTAAACTGCCTGGGATCACCACACAGCAGCTGTCAAGGGAAGACAGGCAAAGGGATAAAGCTGTACATTTTTAACATGTTTCTAACATTGTAAATAGCAGAAATAGAGGTTTTACAGCAGCAGAACTACGCAGTTCACTGACCAATGATTTGAACTGGCTTCAAGGCAGGAACTACCATTTATCTGGATAACTTCTTCTTGAAAAGGGACTTGGGACAGTGCTGTAAACATCTGCCAGGCAGTGAGATGTTATGCAGGTGGACAAGAAAAGTAGGTTGACCAAAACCCACTAGGGTCTTTCTACCTGATAAAGTCACGCCAATGACTTGAAAAATACTATCACAGGAAGCATAACAAGACTATGAATAAGCTTCATAGTCTGCTCATCTTACTTGTCGACTTCTACATGTCCTACAGGCAAACTGTCCTCTCCCTTTGTTTCAAAGGACAGGTTCTCCTCTTAAGAGACATCTGGGGGGAAGTTCACACAACATATTCCCCACCAAAAGAAATTCTGGATCACACCCCCCCATGCTACCTTGCCAAATATGAGCAAATACCACCTTTAAAACTCCAAATAACCCAAGAAACCAATTGCCCATGATCCCACTATGATTTTTCCTGGATATGTGTCCCATGATAATATTCTAACCAAGCAGCCAGTGAGGATCTCTCAGAATCCCACTGCTGCCGTTCTTATCTAGGACACCAAACCAGTACAGCAAGCACTACAAATTCAACTGCACTGCATCCCCCAAAAGAGAGGCACAGATTCCCCAGGGAGCAGATCCCTGGAGTCAGAGGGTGCTGACCTCTGAGCTCTGTCTCCACCAGAGAGGACTTGTTAAATGCAAGGCAATCTCTCAACTGTCCTCAATGCTAAATTGGCAATTACTATGCTGATTGATTGATTACAGTTCCCTGTCTGAATTATATCAGGAGAGAAGGCAAATCACTCAGAGAACTAGAAAAATCACAGCCTAACTTCAGGCAAGTGCAGAGAAGGGTTTTTAGCAACCTGAGTAACCGGCAAGTGGAGTCAAATCACTGCCCTGAGCAAACAGTCCTGAATGCCGAAGGCTCCCTGAGCACAGAAAGGCTGGGCAGGGATTGCAAATCAGCCATGACTATGTCAGGCCATGACCTTTTGTGGGAAATTAACTGGAAGGAAAAAAAATGGAAAGAAAAAAGGTTTCCTGAGCCTGACAGTCCCAAAGCACCACAGATCCATTCCCTGTACTTACTGCTGTGGAAGCAGCCTCACTCCAACAGGAACTAGACCCGCTCCTTCTCCTGGCTACATTTCTTTTCTATTTTTTTCCACATTATACCAATGGCTTGAGTATCTCTGCGTTTTCCTTCCATCAACCATGGCCAGCAGCTGGCAGGCAGCTGTCACAGGTATGGCAGAGATGCTTTGAAACCTGCTCCCTTTTCCAGGAGGCACCACAGCCTCCCAAACCCAGACCGGGCCCAATTCTGAGACAAACAGCCCTGCTGTGTTCCTGCCAGGACCCAGAAGCCCTCTGGTTCAATGCTCTCAGCAGCACCTGCTGGAGTTTCACCTCGCACCCACCACTTCTTTAGGACTTCATTTCTCCAGCACTGCTGCCCCTCCTTCCCTCCTTGCTGGGACATCCGTGCTCCAAGTGTCATCCCCAAATACAACCCTGGCAAATTTTCCTCACAAACTCCTTATTCCGTGTCAGACACTGCTACAACTCACCTGCTGGCACTTGCTGCCCACTGCTGCCCAGCAGGTGAGGCAGAGCTGGGCACTGCCAGGACAGCAGCTGGGTGCCCAGGACACCGGCTGGCCTCAGGCAAGGGCAGGAGTGCTGGGGAGCCAAAATTCAGTGGGGTCAGGGACCTGGGCACTGCTGCTGATGGGCACAGGTGGGCCAGGCTGAGCTCTCAGCCTCCTCCCCAGCCTGAATGTGACAGAGATGTGCAGAGCCCACCCGGGAGAGGTGCCCTGCCCAGGCTCAGCCCAGGCTTTTCTGACACTTCAAACACACCAGTCCTGCTGGGCGTCCAGCCACGCCAACCAGCACAGCCTTCCACCCACCACCAGACACAAATGCTGAAGAAACCTGCTGTGAGAGACAGCCTTTGGTGCCTTTCTCCCAATCCTTTCTCATTCAAACACCAGCTCAAGGGGTAATGACTCCTCTTCCCCAGCGCCCACCATGGCGCGTCCCCCACACAAACCCCACCACAACCCGTGCTGGTTTTTGAACCGTCTCCACAGCAAGAATGAGCTTTCAATTCTTGTTAAAGCTCCCTCAGACACAGCAGGGAAGCCTGTTCCAGCTGCTTCACCACGGGGCACTGCCACTGCCACTCACCCCGGTGCCATTCAGCACAGCCACCCCAGTGCTGGGGATGCTGCAGACAGCAATTAGGGCCACAGCTCCCTAAGGAGTGGTTTTGGGGGCAGGGAGGGGAGCAGTGGATGAACTCCAGCTGCCAAAACTTCTAATTCCTTCTCACAGGATCAAGGCTGAAATGTTTGAAACAGTTTCTTAACAAAAACAAAAGAGGCTGTTGAAAAGAATAACATTATGACAGCTGCTGGGAAAGTCACCAGTGGGTGAACACCACTCACCTGCCACCCTGTCCCTGCGCCACTGCTCACAAGAAGGAAGGGGGTTTTATATCCTGAGCTGCAGACTGCACTTGTTATTTACTTTCCCCTTTCTTCCAAAGCTACCCTGGCTCGAGCTCACTGCTGTCCTGTTTCCAGCCTCCAGGATGGGTTTCACAAGCTGGAAAGGAGGCAGACCTGCCAGACACCATGCTGTGTTTGTACTTCAGCACTGACCATCCAGTGGCCACAGGAGACAGGCACAGAGAGGCTGACCTGCAGCCCACACCTTGCACAGGCTCTGGCAACTAACATGAGACAGACATCTATTTAATTTCCTTTAAAGTATTGCTACATGAATGGGAAGTTTAGTTTGATCAGACAAACTATGTGACATGAAAAACTCTTTCCTGCCAAAACATTAACAAGTGGAAGATGTTTTCTTCAGTAATCTTCACCCTCTTTTCAAGGTCAAAAGCTTTGCTGCTCTTACATTTTAGAATAGACTTGCTTGCTGTAAGTATACTCCCAAAGTTTCCCCACAGAAGAGAAAACAAGCCTGTGCTTCATTACAAAAAAAAAACAAAAAAAACAAAAAAAAAAACAGTTTCAAATTAAATTAAGTTAATTATGTACACCTAATGACAGGTATGTGCTTTTAAAACAACAGATGTTGCACAGATGTGGTTCAAGGTAAAGATGACAACAAAAGCTCTCCCGGTGCTTCAGAAAATGTTTCCACAGAGCACCCTGCACTGCACCACCTGCGCCTTTAACCAGCTGTCAAAACTTGTTTCTCACCCAGGTACAGCAAAACCTCCCTTGCCCACTCCATACACACCACCTTGTTTATGTCTGTTTACCTGGGGGATGGGGGTCGTTTGCTTTTAACCAGTCAGCATTGATAGACTTCCAAAAGATAATTTCCTGAGCATCCCCATTGCCTCTAAGGTTATTCTACAAGCTTCTCCTGCCTCATCACCATCTAGCTTGTGCACAGAAAGCAGAACATGTCAGAAATCTCTGTCCTGCCTTGCATTTCCCCTTGGTCAAATATTTTTCAGGAAGTAGTTGATCTGGCCTGCAGGATATGAAAACCAAGGTCAACCACATCGCTAGATGGCTGGTAAGAAAAGAAAATAATAGCATGTCTGAAAGGGGGCCAAGAGAATTAATTTGAAGGGGAAGTTATTTAGGATGAAGCTTTACAAAAGGGGAAAAACAGGGCTATTATGTTTCACAAGACCATTGTCACAATGAAAGACACTGTGGCACTAAGATACACGCTAACAAGGGACATACACATTCCTAATAAACACATTTACATACTGTTGCATGTGGTAATTGCTTTTATTCTACAGTCACTGGCTACATTTCCAGATCCTTTGATTTCTGTCCAACACAAAAACCTAGCCTGCCCTTGCTCATGAATTTTGGAAGCCAGCATGAAAATATTCCAATGTGCAGAATGGGAGCTTGTACAAACGTGCCAGCAAAACGTAGCTGTGTGATCTGACGCATTATGAACATAATGCTCGCTTCTTTTTTATGCACAGGAGCACACGGTCACTCCGTGAATCATAGGAGAAGAAAGAATAAAGAGGAGAAAATACTGTGGGAGAGTACCTTAGAAGTCTGTAGTTTTAAAAAAGGATTTGAGGAACATTGTGACATTTTAACTTGCATTTGGCAAGATCAAGTTTGATTGCAGTTTATAGCAGCTCTCAGTAGTGCACTGGGAAAAACAGAGCCAACTGCTAGCAGGTGAAGAGGAGCAAAAGAAGAACAGGTCAGGGCTGCAACTCTCCTCACTCTACCACAGCTCTTCTCTTCCTCCTCCCTGTTTGATCTCTCTGCTCTGCTGGACTCCAAAAATTAACCAAGGGACCCAAGGCTGTGATGCTGCTGCAGCTCCGGGCTCCACACACCATCCTCACCCCAAATCACCCGGACACCCAAGGAGGGCAGGCAGCACCACGTTTGGGGACAGCAAACTGGCAGGCGTGCAGCAGGGAGCTCCATCCCGGCTCGTCTCTCGCCGGGCCCTGGCTGGAATTCGGCGCCTTTGCCTCCTTGCACAGATGGCAGGATAGACGTGCCTGCTGGTGCTGCGGGGCTGTGCCAGCCCTCGGGAGGTGGCACCGAGGAAGGCATTAGCATGGAAGGGTCACCAAGATCAGTGCTCGCTTCCCTGATCTCTGCCTCCTTCCAGAGACTGCTGGAAAGACTCCGGAGGAAGGGCGGTCTCCACTCCTGGATGCCACCATCCAAGTCTTTAAAAGATCTCCCCACATTATCACGTGCCTTGCTTGATGTATGATTTTTTTATCTCATCTCTGAACAGCTGTTTGTCTATTACTCCCTTCCCTGTCCATTCCTGTTGATTTAATTAATGCTCCCCTCGACATTCTCCAAGGAAACTAATGGCTTTGATGGTGACTGAAAGGTGCTGAGTAATTTGCACGACCATTTCCAGTTCAGATTCTTTGGAACACTGCTATCAGTCAGCCTTGTTTTACAACAAATTAGCAAAGCACATGAAAATGTTCAGCTATTCAGATGCACAGTCCAACTGTGCAATCTGAAGGAGATGATACCCTTCCTCCAGCACCACTTGTACTGCACTTCCTGCAGTCCTACACCCTGCTCCTGTTCCCCCAGAACACAAATTCGACTGCACTCCAAATAAACAGAAAAGCTCCACAGATTTTTCTTTGTTTATCCTCCACAACATCTGCCAGAGCCAAACGGGAAGATCAGGCTTTGGTTTCAACTGAGATACTAGAAGTCCTCCGGAGCCTGAAAATCACACAAGGGAAAAATCAGATTTTAAGGCACAATAAACATGTCTTCATGAGATATTAAAAACCTTAGCAAAATAAAAATAAATGTTCATGCAAAGCAAACACCAGACATCATGTATTTCATCAGCTGTAAGCCCGCATGCCCGGGAGAAAAAAACATATGCAATCCTATGCAGTACCAGACTGGGTGTTCAGGAAAGGCAGCTGCTATTTGTATCTCCACTCCCCAGCCTTTTTGGAAATGAAAATTATCCCTTCTTTCTCTCTCTCCCCACTCCCACTCCTAAACAAGTACTTCCCAGCTCCCATTCCCCCCCCACTATCTGTAAAATGAGGAAAATTAAACCAAATCCTTAAAAAGCCTCAACGCCAAGAGACAAAGCACACTGGTAAGAACCAGGTATTATCATACAAAGTAAGCTTATTTAGGTGCTCAAGGATTATTTTTTTGGGGCAGATATAGTCAGATATCAAAAGCAGTCTTCAGAGAGCCCTACACTGCACACACACTGTGAATCTGTAAACTTTTTGGTAGCCATTTGCACATTAAAAAAACCCCATGTTTTAAAAATCCTTGAAGATCAAAGTACAGCAGAACAGAGTTTTAGATAAAAGCAAAGATAACATGGTATAGAAATCCCTAGAGTCAACCCAGTGGCTTTCATGACATTGTAGTCACATCTTTATTCTTTTCTACCTCAAAAACCCCAAAGGTCAATCTATTTAAATTGGTCAGAGATAAGCTGGAAAGTGAGAAAGACTAGAAGTAAATAGGGATTGACACACAGTGCACCTAAAAGATCCTTTTCAGAGAAAATACTTCTTCCTGTATTTGTCAAACACATGGTACACCTGAGGCATTAAATGCTATTTCAAATAATTACCCAGGTAGGTTTGTAGAAGTCAGCTCAGGTGCATCAGTGACCAAGTGCTGCTTCCTTGCTCTATGATAAAATGTAAAATTGCTCACATGAACCAGAACTCTCATCTCCTACAACCTTTCCTGAGACACCAGTCTTCTGCACAGGTGGCAGAACAGAGCCTGAACTGGTTATGCCAAGGGGCAGTGGTGGTGGATCAGCCCTGGGCTGGAGCATGATGTGCCATCTCTAGAGACACCAGGCAAAGCAGGTTCCCTTGCTGAAAAGCACTCATGGGAAGAGAATGTTCTCTCCCTCACAAAGTACATCCAAATCAAATCATTTGCCTTCGATTCTTTCCAAAATCTGGCTCTGGACCACCATCAGGAGTGAAAAAATGCTCCCAAACTCATTAATTTACAACCCCATGTTCAAACTCAAAATGTTATGGACAGCTACAAACAATCAGTCAAACAACATTACTTTGCATTAATCAGATCACTGTTGACACTTGACAGCAGCGAGCACATGATTTGTCTAATCTCTTTTAATAGAGAACACTGCCAGTTTACTAAAATTAGTTTATTGGGAAAAGTGTGAAGTTCCTTAGAAGCTTTCTGGATCCCTAACCTTCTGGATAGACCTCAAAATTAATTTGGCTGCATTGTAAGCAAAATTCTTACCTTAGGTCCAGTAAAATAGAGACTTGCCCTGATTTCAAACATACTTAGCTGAGATATAAAGGATACAACAGGAAAGCTCAGATATGTAAACTGAAAGCCAGAAACTCCATGGACCCATCAGCAGAGGATGCAGTATTTCAGAAAGTTACTTTAATGCCTGATGGCCATTTTAACCAGTTTTAAAACTTCTCTTTGGCCCTTTTTATAACCTGAGACCCAATTTGCTGAAAATTCCTCCTATGTAGATTAGCTTCCTAAAATTCACCACGATTTGGCCACCTGAATAAATTGCATGTGTTTATCAATCATCTGTCACAGTCACGGGTCACTTCACAGTAGTGGTTAGGACTTCAGAAAGCACATGCCTGAGGGTCTAGAGGAGAGCTATTTAACTGGGGCTGGGGGTAGCCCAGGACAGGGCAGGAGGTACTACCTGTGTTATGTTTAGGATTGTGAGGCTTGGGGTGCATGCAGCAGGAGAAACCTCTGTGCTGTTTGCAGAATGTACCATCAGCCATCTCCTGGCTGTTAGCCACCATGCATTTTGTTGGGGTTATTTTTATTGCAGTAACTAATATTTAATTTTTACCAGATGTTCATTCATCAGTATCCCCAGAGGCTGCTTCAAACACATTCACTTCTCCCTCAGCCTTTTCAAACCTATCAGCAACCCTTTTGTTCCTCTCAGCCTTGCCACAAATCTGAAGCTGCCGTAGATGAAAAGATGGTGGGGACAACCTTTCCCCTCCTTGAGGGTACCAAAGCTGTGTCACTGCAGCAATCATCTGTGTCTCCCACTGCATCCATTTCCAGTTTGCAGTGTTTTGATTACTTCTAGAAGAGTCTGTAAAAGGTAACTATGAACAACACAAGCCAATCACCAAATAAGGGTCAGTTCCCTCCACTGGCACCAGCACCCTCAGTGGTTTCTTTTTACTGCATTTTTTTAAGGAAACTCAAGGAGAAAAATATTGAAAGCTACTATTTCTTTTGTGAAAGAAATGTCAAGAGGGCAGTTAAGTAGCCCCATGGGAGAGGTGGCAAAACACAGGCCATACAGACCTTTTTCTTCTCTCTTGCTTTAAAGGTAAAGTGGGTGAACACACAATGTTTCTCTTGGAAGTAATACCAGTTGGCTCGAACTCTCCAAACATAAAATTACTGAGCTTGCTTGGGAAATGTATTCAAGTTGTACTATTACTTCAAATGCTTACAAGATGGCTGGGGTGCTGCTAGCCAAGTGTGTGGGTCATGTGGTGCTTTTATTTGCTAATGAACATTGAGGGTGGGTTGGCCCTGGGAACAAAAATCTGAGAAGAATCATAACTTGGCTCAGGGCGTGCTCTGATAAATGCTGGGAACATGTATTTTAAAAGTCTGCTTGGAATAAAGCTTCCTCTCACACCAGGAATTCAGGCAGAGCTTTTCCCCCACTTACCACCCTTGCAAACTGGGGTACAGTGTCTATCTACAAGCTGATTTAAGATGCCACCCTCCCCAGCACACTTGGAAAGAGGGATCTGTGCAGTCCTCAGGAGGCAGGGGATGCATGAGAACACACAGGGTTTCTCCCAGGCAGCCATCAGGGATTGCCACAGCAGCTGAAGAGCTCCGGTTAAGTCTGAAACCTCCACTCTGCTGCCTAGATGGGACACACAGCAATTCCACCCTGCCCTGGGCTGCCAGATCTGCACGTCTGGGCTGCTGAATTCACATTCTCACCCTCCAACTCCCTTCACTGTACCCCTCCCCTATTTCAACCTATTTCTCTTTTTAACTAGAAGCTTGTTTAAACAAAAAGACACTCTTCACCTCAAATGTATTTAATGTTTTTTCCCCCCATTCCCTCCTCTTGCCCTTTTCCCAGCAGAAATCACCCTCACATGCAGTGTTTGCTCCATGTGAAGGAACTTCCCACTCCCCAAGCTCACCCCTCCCCACCAGGGCTTCAAATCACAGGTTTTATGCTGCCCCTTGCACTGCAGCCAAGACTGAGGAGAGGAGGATCAAAGCAGCTGTGAATAAATAACACGAATAGTAATGGTGGTGTTATGAACATTCATTATTAATATATTTTATTTCTAAACCTCCATGACAGTCTAGACCACCCTGCAAAAGATGAGGTACATCTGTTACGCTCTTCCCTGAAAGCAGCATTAGAGGAGGTAGTGGATTTGGGAGATTTGGATGGTGTCAGCAGACAGAAAATAGCCCACTTTAGATAAACTCAGATTAACATCCCAGTGGCTGGCCACTGGCTCAGCAGGCAGCACAGTGAGGAGTCCAGGAAACAAAAAAGCTTCCTCCAAAGCATAGGGATTATAAAGTGTTCTCTGAACTGAGGAATACAGTGTTTAAGAACAAAAATTTAGGCTGGAGATGCCACCAGCCTAAGTTTACCCAACTGCCGTGCACAAATACATGACTCTGCTGTTGTAATTTCAAGAGATACTTAAACCACAAGTGTTAACATTTCAAAGCTTTAAAACACTTCTGGGCAGGAGTATTTTAAAGAGTGATGAGCGGCAGGAAAGCACTGTGGTGATGAGATAGGTGGTTTTAAGGTCTCACTGCTCTTTCAGCAAGGTGTTACCCACAGTCAGGTCTCAGCAGCCCGTGTCAGTCTGCTCTCCTGCCTGCACCTCACAATGCTGACCAGCTTTGGGGCTGCACAGCAATGCCAGAGCGCTGGACAAAACGCTCACTAAGTCAAAGGAAAAAGGAAAATGGGTTCAAAACCAGCCAGGTGGTTTTCCTTCCTGCTGCCTGGCTGGCTCGGGCATGGCCAGGGCTGGCCCCAGCGCCTCGGTGGGATCTGTGTGCCAGAGGTTTGGCTTCCACAGCCAGCTCCCAGCTTGTGTCTGCATGGCTGACCACTGTGTGTGTGCAATCACACACACAAGGAAAAGGCCATTTTGTACTCTCCTCCTCAGTGCCAGAGATTGCCTCCTCCCCTAGGGATTCCAGAACCAGAATTCCATGGCCCTGGGTTCTTCACAAGTTATGTCTGCTCTGGAAGGGACTCTGTTCTTGCTTTTAGAGCCCAGGCTCTAACTTGGGTTTCCAAGTCTCTTTCAGACACTCCTAAGAGGCACAAAACCCAAACAAAAGCAAGAAACTCACATGGATTTGACAGGAATAATTACAATTCAGAAGACAATACATTTGCTGGTGCTATGAGTGTTTCACTTAAACATTTCCTCAAATAATTTCTTCCTACCTAGTCTGTATTTTTGCTGTTTGAATGAAGGCCTTAGGAATATGCAAATATGTAAACTGTTGGGAAAAGCTGTGATTTTAGTCATCACCTTACACTTAATTTCATCAAAAGGCAAACTGACATTTAGAAATGAAATACATACAGGCAGAATAAATTAGATAGAAAATATCATAAACACTATTTAGACCAAACACTAATGGAAATGTTTTTCAACACAATTTTTAAAATAACTCCACTGTTACAGAAAAGCAATTAAGTTGTATCTTCCTTCTCTATAACACAAAGTTAAAGATGGCTAAATTTATTTTTTCTGAATGTTTTTGATCCGTGACTTGTCAGCCAGTCATCAGTGGGGATGGTGAAAGCATTTCACATGTCTGTATCACAAGAAGCTTTTTCTCAAGTATCAGAGGCAAAACCAAGGCCCACACAGCTCCAGCCTACAGAGCTTCAGCCCATAACTTGGGCTGGACACAGACTTCCTTGGCAGGTGGAGGATAACTAGAAGGTTGGACCCAGCCATGTGGTTCCACCTACTCAAACAGAAAGGTGGAATTGTTCAGTAACAACCTGCAGTCTCCTGTGGACAGCTCTGAAAACACTTCAAAATGGTTTGAGCTTAAGTGGCCTAGTGGGTGGGAATTGAGCTGGTTTAGAATGCCCAGTCAGAGAAAGGATTTTTGTGTGCTCCTAAACCAGCTGTGTACATGCAACTTGGGCAACTGGAATGCAAAAAAAAAAAAAAAAAAGGATTTATCCCTAAACAGTTACCAGCTTCTAAGTAAGAAAAACAAGGTGCAGGCAGTAGGGGGAAAACAATATTAGATTTCCATAATTTGGTATAACAGTTGATCCTAGTGGCATCATTTTCTGTCTTTTTTTGAGCAACAGGCTGTCACCAGAAGGAAAATGAAAAATCTCTGTAGAGAACAATACTGGAAACACCCATCAGCCTTTTTTTAAATTGTGAAGTCCGTTCACTGAAGTCTTACCTGAACTCACAAAGTTCATGGTAAGAGACAGAAAGTCCTGTACTCTGTGGAAGTATCACTGCAGTGTCAATGGATTGGCACTGTTTGGTTTGAAAATTATGTTACCTGAAATAAACTTTATATGGTTAAATATTAGAGACAGTGAAGATTGAATCTACTTGTTGAGCACACACATGCTCTTACTGTGCAAAAGTATTTCCCTGTCCTTTCAGAGCATCCCATGGCCTGTGCTTATGGCCAGTTTAGTAGCTGCTTTTAATCATCTTACCATTCTAACCAGTCCTTGCACTAATTCAAAGCACACTATCTTTTTCACATCCTTTTTAAGGATCTGCAAGTGGGATCCAGACAAGAATAGCTGAAATATAAAACAGATGCTTTAATGTTAGTGATCTTTAATGTTTCTGAGTTTTCACTACCATGTAATTTTAAGGGCTAATTATGAAATTACTGTCTATGCTCAAAAGAATTCTCCTGCAAACCAACATGCAATCTCCTTTACCAACATCCAAGTCACCCACAGAGATATTTTAGCAGGGGTAACAGCCCCATGTTGAGCAGGCTTCTTGGCTAACCCTCACCCCCACATTATCTGAGTCCCAAAAGCATGATAGCTTTGGGTAATTCTCAATCACTAAAGCTGAGACAAAACAGATGCCAGCCTGTGTCAGTATTACAGTAAGCATTATAACCCTTAACAGAAAATAGCAATAATGTGGTAGATGACATTGGCTTGTCTTCCTGATGCTTACATTCAAAGCGACCAAACTAAATAAAAATCCTTTTTCTGTAAATTTAACTTGACAGCCTTAGTTTCTGGACTGGTCTAATCTTGCACTTTGTTGAGACACAATTGGTGGCTTCACACCAAGGAAGCCAGCAGCTCTAATTCACAGTCAGCAGTGAAGGGAAACAAACTCAAGTTTTATTTTATTTTCAAGAAAGCTGGAATATAGGAAAGCTTAGAGTGTGGTGAAGGGGACAAAAAACTTGGCCTGCACCTTCACTTTGGACTAAAAGATGATTCATTTGACCTGTAGGTTCTCCTTCTCTGCTCTCAAATTCTCCACTCCCTGCCCCCGAGTTGTGATTCACTGAAAGCTTTACATCAAAATTTGCCAGCCTTCAGCTGCAGATGAATGATCCCTGTAAGAAATGCTCAAAATCACACTGTTATGATTAGAGACATGTTTACTGACCTTTTAGTCACCTTTTAGAATCAGTTTGTGATCTGTAATCATAGTCTCAGTTTTCAGTGAAAACATTTTTAACACCTCTGTTTTAACCAGTGTAACTATACCTAGTCAGCCAGGCACTTGCTGCCACAAACTTCACACTTGTAGCATTGAACCCAAGAGGCCCTTAATGAGGTAGAGCCCAAAGATAATAATTTGCAAAAAAGTGCAAAACCAATGATTCTGTAGGGGTGCGTGAGCAGCCTGCTGCTTGCATCCAGCTCCTTGGAACCCATGCACACTTGCCAATCCCACTAACCACATTCTATAAACCAACTGTTAGCAACAGCAATCATAAGCTGCATGCACACACAAAGGACTCCACAGCTCTCACGGACAGAAAAGAAACTCCAGAAAAGAAATTCCAGTGCTAGGTGAACTTCATCAAACCTTTGTACTGCACTTAGAGTTTGCAAGGAAGGAGTTGGAAAGCACAGAGCTATGCTCAGGTCCATATCTCCATCTCTAACCACCTTGAGTCAAGGCTCCTGAACATCTGTGATGGTGATCATTTTGATTGGGGACAGAATTGGGCTCCTCCCTGTGAGCATGGTGAGATACAGGATGCCCAGAGAAGCTGTGGCTGCCCCATCCCTGAAGTGTTCAAGGCCAGGTTGGACAGGGTGGAGCAACCTGGTCTAGTGGAAGGTGTCTCCTGCCACAGGCAGGGAAGAGGGAGATTGGAATGAGATGATCTGTAAGGTCCCCAGCAACCCAAACCACTCTATGATTCCATAAATGTAACAAAGCCAACCATTCTGAATGTTCACGTAAGTAAAATAAGCTTTGAGGTTGTCACAAGCACCCTTACAGAGCAGAGCTCTGCAAAAACAGCTTCCTTGGTCAGCCTCACTATTACATGTTCTTTTGGGATCTGTAATTACACTGCACCAGACCTGCATACAGGCACTGTCACACTCACACTGCAAAGCAGCTAATTGTGTCAACAAGGATAGAGCTCACTTCCAGCCCTGGAGAGCTCTCACAAATACAGACTGATACAAGGGGGTGAGGAGAGCAAAGATTTGAAAGCTCAGAAAGTAACTGAATTTAGAAAATGCATATTTTCCAGTCTCAGGGTGTATGGCAACCCATATAAACATGTTTAGAAATTCAGCCAAACACACAGAGGGTAGCAAAACTCACCCAGGTACAGCAACGTGTCATAAAATGAGTAATGGTACCACTAAGACTCAGTTGACAGCAAGACAACAACAAGCAAAATATATTACTTCATCTTTTCCTCATGCTCCCTCAATAAATTCAAGGCAGGGAAAGCAAGCTTTGAAAGCATGGATTGGTAACAGAGAACAATGGAAAAAACCAGCAGAATCAGAGGAAAACACACAACTAAGCAATGGAAATAAATGTCACTTTCATCTCTGCAAACCCATGAAGGTGTGCACACTCTGCTCGCCCAAGGAAAACACCACCAGTGTATCCATCACCACATTGCTGTGGATGTCCTCCCCAAATCCAGACTGACCCATCTCTGCAGCTGGGGAAGATCTTCCCCACGCTCACTGCACACAGCTACTCATGGGATTAGCTTGGAAAAGACTTTTAAAATATCACAGGTATTTTCCAAGTTCATGACCTAACTTGTTTCATGTTGATTTACTCACACTCTTGTGAGTAAACAAAAGTTGATTCTCACCCTTTTCCCTGACAGGATTTTTACAATTGTTGGTCAGCTTTTGCTCCATTAGAGCCCAAAATTATTTACCTTTTAAACAGATCACAGAGCATCCCTTTCACACCCCATCCCAGGCATGAGGCTGTCCAAGAGAGTTATCAGTGTGCTGCTCTATTATAACTCTATTGTAACTTCAGTGAACAGACAGCTGCCTTGAAACACCTCACCTGACATTAGTAATAGTTTCTAACTTCTCTTTGCCACCCCTGTTACTTTAAGGTATTAAAAACACTGCTCCTGCACATTCTGTGCGTAGAATAGGGAGGGGGGGAAAAATCACACTGAGCTTTCAATGGAAATTGTTTCATTGGATTTGGCACGGGGTGCTTTTGATAGGGTCACAAAACAAAGCTAATCCATTGATTTCAACTTCAGTCTAAGGGTTTCTGCAGTAAACAAGTGCTGGTTGCAATTCACCATGAATTGAAAAGTTAAGAAGTCCAACAGGAAGGGACTGCAGCGTCACTCACTTCCAGGCCATCCCAAGGGATGCACTTTCTCAACTGTTTTGGAAAAAAGTAAAAACAACCATGTATGTTTTAGTTAACTGAAAAGGTTTGTGTTTCCCTGTTTTCCTTCAAACTCTAGCAGCAAAGGGGAAAAATCCAACCTTTTACTCGCTCATCAATTTAATAAAATGTCAAAAACACACAGGATCACTTGAGCATGTGGATTTGACTCCATTATTATACCATATAATTTCAACAGCCTGTGGTTTTATTGTCCACAAAAAGCAATAACTTACTGAAGTGAAAACAACAGCAGTATTGCATTTGTGGTACAACACCCTTACAACCTTAAAACTAAAACTTGTTTGTATTTCCTTGAGTGAAAAAGTTATCAAGGCTTTTTGGGACAATTTCCTTTTCTTAGAAAAGAAAAAACACGGCTTTATATTTAACTAAGTAAAAACAAAGTCATCATACACATCACAGGAATTGCCTTATCTCAAATGACTCAGCTGCAACCTGTCAGACGCCAGCCAGTTCCAATACTGCTGCATCAAAACCAGATTTCATTCCTTCCCTTCCCCACATATCTCTAATATTTATGGCCAGTCTGGTAATGGAGATTAGGCTATGACTTATCAGGCTGCAATAAGACATGTTAACATGGAATTATAGTCCTTTTAGCATAACCAGTAATGATGGGTAATGTTATTTACCTGAAGAAAGAAACATCACTGTCACAGCTGCAGCTCATTCTACTGAGTGTAATTTAGTTCAATCATTTATAAACGCCTGCCTTGCTTATACTTTCCATTTTAATTTCCTTGTACTCTTTTAGTACTCCTTGTACTAAACCTCACCATATTTAGAAAGACAGTTTGGATGTCCTACATAATAACCTATGAACGTAACAGAAAGGAAAGCCTGACACACTCCATTCTGCCAAACCAGTCACGTCAAGGCTCACAGTGCAAACAGAGCCCACACCTGAGGCACAGCCTGTCCCACACCAGGGCTCACCCCCACTCAGTGTTTGCAGAATAGATGGAGACACAGCATGCATAAACAGCTCTGAGGTCACAATTTAGGTCCCCAACTTCCCCCCCGCCTCTTCTCCTTGCTCGACGCAGCAAAATGATGCAGTGAAAGCTGCACGGTGTCCTGCAGCAATGGTACACACAACCACATGCACCATTTCAGACAAGTTCTGTCATTTCTTCAATCCTTCAGCTAAACTCAACACCCGTGTCTTGCTCATCTCCCACAAAAGCAGCTAAACACCATTAAGACAAAAAGCATTGCCAAGCAGATGTGAGACCTGTTGGGTCAGCCTCCCAAGCATCTCTTCCCATCCCTCTGCCACAGGATGGTTTCCATCAACTGGGCCCGATTTGCAAAACAAGAAAACCACGGCAAATCACAATGTAACAATTATGCTTCTAATAAGAATCACAATTTCTCTCCCTCTTGTGGATTTTTTCCTCTTGGGCAATGCCAGTTCTTTAGAAAATCCTGCTTATGCTTACATGGCAAGCACTGGGGGGGCTGCCCTGCAGCACTGCTGTGAGAGAGATGTGCAAAGCAGGTAAGCAGGCCAAAACAAATTCATAATTATCTGGCATGATTAATACAGCAGTTCTACAAACACCTCTGAAGAGTCTATTATATTTTGAGGTCCAGCACAACAGGTTTCACAGGAGGAACAGGTGGACAAGGAGTTCTTATATAAAAAAGCACCTTGACGATGAGTAAAATGTGATAAAAGTTCTAAAAAAAGCCGACTGGATTTTTCTTTAACTTGTCCAGCCAATTTTGCTGGTGATTAACAAAATAAGCCCTTCAGAAGCCTGCTCATTCACAAGCCCACTCATTTATTCTCTGTATGCATGATGTGATCTTGGCACATATGTAGACACTTGAAAAGAGATTATATTCATCCGCCAATATAGTTATGACTTTGCTAATACGTCTTTCCAGTCCAAGATATTTTTAAGCAATCTGAAGATTAATGAATCATAGTAAAGAAGAATGCTACTGTGCAGAATACATAAGGCAAGAAAAAAGACGAGAGACAGCTGAACAATTAACTTTATTACAATTGAGGACACTTCTGAGAACGTTTGCTCAGAGAAGACATCACTGGGGCTGTCATCACTTTCTCTGACGTGAGCAACATCACTCAAACTAGGCAGGTTCACATAAACACAAAATATCTGGTGAATTTTACAGACTAAGCAAGTTAATCTTGCATATAAAATATGAACATGCAGAGAAGAAAACGTAATACTTAAAACTGCATAAATTGCACACCTTAAAGCACAGACTGGATATAAGTGTCTGAGCCTGAGCTGCTCATCCCATAGGCCTATTCTGCTAAAGCATAATTATCATCATATACCATCATCTCATGGGTTTGCCCTGAAATGTTCTCAAAATGGTTGGTAGAACCCTGGCTGTGCTAAATCATTTTCAAATTGGTGCTACTCTTACTGAGTAACTTATCATCTATTCAGAGAAGGGGAAAGTTAGATGGCTCTGTGTGACAATTCCTCATTTTATTTCAATTTAGTTAATACAGGAAGAAAAGAAGAGGGGGACTCAAAAGCCAAGGAATTTTAAAGAAAACAAAAACTGGATTACACCCAGGAAATACTTAAAAGACAATACTGGATTTTAAGCTCAGAATTGCAACATTCAAAGAAAAGCAGGCTAGAATAGACCAGGAAAAAAAAACAGCTATGAGCCTTTAAGTCAGAAGTAGAAAAGAAAAAAAGTGCATTGGAGACCTTTTTAATAACTTCACAAGTATTAATCCCTATTAACTATTAATTATGGGGCTGGGATTTTTTTCTGAAGTTCAACAAAAGGTATAAAATACTGTCCAACAAGGCTACTCCTGGTGGGGGAGAGGAAGTTCTTCATGTGATTTCTTGGCTTTTTTCAATGCCCCTGGCTCTCCAAGGCTGTTACTGGGTTTCAGTCACCAGCCCTGGCAAACACACCTGGTACAACAGGAGGAATGGGAGACACAAGTGCCTCTGATTACAAGTGCATGCAGAAGAAATAAGCTTTACAGAAAGGCACTGTTGTAGCTGAATAAACAAGAGGGCTGCTAATTCAGGGTGAGAACTCTGCACTACCTAGCAATGCTGTACCCAGGCTTTATAAAACCATACATGAAAGGACAAACTCTCTTTAAGGACATGCCCATTGAAATCCTGATTTTACAAAATGCAGGGCAAAGATGCCCTTGACAGAGAGGAGCAAATGCCCATAGAACAAGGGGCATTACAGTTTTTTTTATTATTATTGTTACTGGAAAAGATTTTCAGCGACTGAGGGATTAATTCATCTGCTTTATGCATTCAATTTATTCATATACACATCATGTTTGTTCATTACACCACTCTTTCAAACCACACACGCAGAGAATTCATTCGAAGCCTGAAACAACCCACCTCTGAGCAGATGCAAGACTTGTAAAAGATTAATAGGCACAACAAGCAATCTCGGCTGCAGGGGGAAAAATATCCTAGATAAATATTTCAGTGCTTTCATCAAACATCTGTCCTCTAGGCTGTGCTTGACAGAATGGCAAGGTAGCTGCTCACTGCACTGGGTTTGTGTGGTGAGGTTTGGTTGTGGAGGGGCTGGAGGTGCTGTAGGGGTGGTCTGTGAGAAGCTGGCAGAAGCTTTCCCCGTGTCCAGTGGGAATGCCTCTGGCATGAGGAATTTAAGAAGGGGGGGAGAAAAAAAACTGGGCAGGTTTTAAGATTTGTGTTTATTTCTCACTACCCCACTCTGATTTGACTGGTAATAAATTAAATTAATTTCCCACGTCAGTCTGGTTTGCCTGTGATGGTAACTGGTGAGTGATCGCTCTGTCCTTATCTCGACCCACAAATCTTTTGCTGTACCTTCTCTTCCCTGGCCAGCTGAGTGACACCTGGCACCCAGCCAGGGCCAGCCCACCACACTCACAAAGATTAACAGACATCTGCTCAACCAAAATCAGCTTGTTGGTGGAGTGCCAGCCGAGCACAGCATCTTGGAGTAACTCAGCATCCTGTTGGGAGCCTGTGAAGACGTTCCAGCATTAGCTCCCTTCAAAATGCCTCCCTCAGAAGACAACAGCACGGGTGGGGTTTTGTGTTAATACAAAATCAGCTGGTGTAATACACGTACACCACACTGGAAGCCTGCTTCCTAAGGGTGGGAGGCAAAGGGAGGCACAAATCCAGAGCTGCCTCACTTCTTGCTCTAACAGCCATTTGTGAAGGCAGCAAACTGCAAGCAGCAGTAAGTCTCAGTGCCAGACAAACAAGGTTGCTTGGAAATGGCAGGGGCTTGTTTTTATTACCCTCTCTCCCAGTGCTATAATATTGAAAGAACAGGTGAGTTTTAAAACACTTGGCACGTATTCCAATAAAAGGGAGATGTGGAAGGACATTGCTGCTAGAGTGAGATGCTGCAGGTTATATTTTACACGTGAAGTGAGTGAAAAGGGATCATCACTCAAGCAGTTTCACTCTGCAAGAAGCTTTTGGGCAGCACTGGCTGCCACTGCAGTTCATCCTTCCTCCCTCCTGTAAGGATGTTTGCTCACACCATGCCCACCTGCCCTTAGCACAGCAATGCTCCCAAACATCTATCTCCATCACAGAGGGACTGCTGAGGACTACCCCATGCCCTAAAAATAATGACCAGCTCCTCCTCAGGCAGGTCCCTGGGCAATACTCACCCCACTGCACACAGAAGAAAGCTGTGGGGCAGCCAAGCATTCCTGGGGTATAGCCCATGGTAGCTCCATTCACAACTTGACCCAGAGTAAACTAGCAGCAAAATAAATAGAAGCCTAGGAAAAGCTCTGACCTCTTCCACTTGAAAAACAATGTAGTACTGTGGGTGCTAGATAGCCCGGGGACCTGCCAGGACACCCTCAAAGGAATCACTAAACTTGGGGTTTCCAACTCACCTCACCTGGCATGCCACAGAGCACCAGGGAAAGGTTAAATGCTCTGCAATTCACTCCCAAATCCAGAGAGAGGTCATATCTGCACTGCTGGCCCAAGGACAGCCAGCTGCACCATCCTCCCCTCCAGCAAAAAGTCATGTCACCCTCCACACAATCACCTTCAGCTGTACAACCCTACACAGAATCAGGTCTTTAAAACATCCATATTTCCCAGGTTTTTTTTTAAACATGTGTCACAAGCTCAACTGAGACCCCAGGCACCTCCTTGGGAGAAGCAGGGGAGTAAAAGGAGACTCAGGGTGTACAAGCATGGGAGAGCTATTGGAAATGCCAGGGGGAGCCTTTCAGAGCAGCTTCTGCCACCCAAGAATGGTCCTACCAGCCAGAGAAATAAGAGGCTGTAAAAACGTGGCAGGACCATTTATTCCCACTATTTATTCCAGCATCAAATGACTTCTTGTGGCACCACATGGTGCTGCCAGCATCTGTCCCTCAAGAACTGTGTTGTGGCACAGCTCTAACTTTGGAGGAACATTCAAAACCAAGGATTATCAACACACACCTTCATACCTGGTGCCTCTAACCCAGCACAGCCTGAAGGGATTTCCCTGAAGCTGTGAGCAGCACAGGAGTACAATTACCCTAACAGCAGTTTGCCTCCCAGAAGAGCCTACCTGCTTTCCAACAGGCACTAAAAATAAAAATAATTTTCAGTGAGGCACCCAATGAACGAGCTGCCTTTTTTTCTTAAATGAAAGCAATGAAGTACTTAGAATGTGTAACATTTAATAATATTTAAAATATAGAGGCAATAGCTAAGCTTTAACAGCTCAGAGCTGCCATTAAAATTAATAGGGCTACCTACTAATTACCTCTGAGGATCAGACCATTGGGTGCCTTGAGGATTCGCACTCCTTTGTTTAAGAACCCTGGCTTAATCTCTGCTTCGTTTTCCTCACCATTTTTTTAAAAATAAGCATACAACAGCATGCTTCTTTTTTGTCTTTTTTTTTTGAGCAGCTATATATTTCACACTGCCACCCACAAAACAAAGAAACCACCAGGCAGGACCACAAATGGTCACTCTAGCTGGACAAACAGCAAGTCAGCGAGTCAACAATCCCTGGCACACCTGTGTCTCCAGAAACCAACATTAAGTGACACTGAAGGCCCATGATTGCTGCCTCACAAGGGCTCTTCTGGAAGCTCAGCCGTGTGAACATTCAAACACTGCTCCCATCCTCCTGTGGGAAGCTTGAGAGTCCACGTCATTAATCTGGCATCAAATCCAGAGCGTTTCCTCAACAGACACGGCTGAACACAGCAGGTCTGATCAGCAGGAGCATCTCCATAACGGGAAAAGCTGCAGTGAGTTATATAAAACAACTTAAAAACCAAGGAAGGTCCCTTCCCAGACCTGACAAACCACACCACCAGCTCCAGAGCAGAGCTGTCGAAGCAGGAGCCTCTCAGCACAGCACAAAGGGTGGTGGTGCCAACCCTCAAACTCAACAAGCAGCTCTGCACCTCCAAGGGGCAGACAGGTCTCCTCATCTCTGAGAACTTCCAAATGAGGTTTCATACTTCAATCCCAGCAATTTCACTGAGAATTTAATTATATCTTTATCCAGTTAAGGTCTGGCACTTCATCTATGTAGAAGCCATATGTCAAAATACCCTGCTGAAAGTTCCCCACAGAAACAGAATGCAAAACTGATTCCTCTCACGTCTGAGTGGCTCTCCTGTTCAGGACAGGGCTATCATGTTTTCCATAACTTGCTCAGTTTATTGTCTGCAGTCAAACAGCACTGCTAGCATTGTTACTGCCAAATAAACCATGATATTATTATTCTCCTGAGAGTTAATCCACAACTCACTGAAGACAATGGAAAGCCGCCCCTTTGCTTCTACAGGCTGCACATCAGCTCGCTCAGCCACGCTGCTGGTTAAGTACACATTTATGACATGAAAGTCATCACTAACACCAGGCACAGAGGGCAGACAGACACCCAGCCCCAAATACAGCTTTGTGCTGGTTCCTCAGCCCACCCACGGATTTCTGTCAGGCACGAAGATTATGAGATTCCCTCTCTTCACAGCGCTCATATTTGAATATTTGCAGCTCTCACACATCAAGCCAAGCCTCTCCAACAAACTGAGGGTTATTGTCTCCAGCCTAGGGCAGCACTATCCAGCCCAGAGAGTGAGGATGCTGCACCCTCCTGGGGACCAAATGGCTCGGGTTGTCCCCAGGGGAGCACCACAGGCATTTAGCAGCATCACTGGATTCATTAATTAAAGCCTTTGTGCAGAGTCACAGGAGGGCAAAAAGAAAACCTTCCAAGAGTTGCCACTGCTTCTCACTTTTGCCCTTTTAAGAGGCCATACCAGCACATTTTAAGGCAGCAGGGAATATGCACATTTCCACCCTGAACCCTTTCCTAGCCACGCCACTCTCTTCAGAGACTTTTTTTCCTACAAACCATCTAAAAGCAGAGAAACACAAGCTTTCTCCTTCAAATACAAAGACCAGCTGTCCCTCTGTCAGAAATACACTTCCTTCTGTATTTTCCTATTATGTAAAAAAGGTGAAAGGAAATATTTAAAAGGCAGCAAATTAAAGACTTATAAAGAGAAAATTTAATCATCCCATGCAAAGCAAAGCCCATGAGGTCTTGATTCAGGGCGTGGAAAGTTTAGAAAAATTCTTTAAAAGACAGAATATTTATATCAACAAGAGCATCCAGATTTATAGCAGCAGGAAGAAAAGAAGAGGGGAACAGTATGCAGCAACGCTTGGAAGGAATATAAATCTGCCTGCTTCAAGAGCAATTTAAGATCTGAACTTATATATAAATATAACAGTTGGAAACTTTCTATGTCAACACAGTCACTCCCTTCCCTCAGTTGGTTTTATTTCTCCTTCAAACACCATGGCAGCAGAGCTGTCCCTTCTCCCCTCTCTCCCCAAGCCCCTGCAGATGCTCCCACCTGCCCTGGGGATTTGGGGCACCCCAGCTGGGTGCTGGCCCAGGACACCCCAGGCTCAGACCTGCAGCAGTTTCAGGCTGTGCCTGCCACCAGCACACGTACATTGTACAAGGCTATGTACCTGCAGATGCAACTTTCCAGAAAATTCAGCAGCACTGCAATGAAAGGATCATTTTCAAAGCTTCAAATCCAGGTGCTCAGAGTTAATTAAGTCCATTATTTGACTTCAAAGGGAAAAAATATATTAAAAAAATCAAAACGAAAATAATTTTCTTGCCACAGCTAAAGCGCTACAAAATCCATTTTATCTTTACATATCCACATCCTCTTTACAATATTTTTGAATGCTGGGCATGAAATCCTATTAATTTATAGGTACTATTAAAGGCATCTGAATTTAATATTCAAATGGCCAAGTCTTTTTTTCCCCCCTTTTCTGTATCTTAGCAGAAACTAAAAGCCCCTCTCATTAAATGTGCCTAGTAAAAACACAGCTAAGCAAGGTCAGCACCCATCTAGCACTTGCCAGGATATTTAAACATCTATGGCAATGTTCCTTGAACCCCAAAAACTGACATCATCTCTGCCTTTGGACATCACCTCCTTTCTTTTGCCAGGCAGTTGATTGTCCTCTGCTCCAGGGAAGCCAAGCCACATCCCAGAACCTCCTCCAAGCTCCCTAACCCAGAGCTTTGGGTTTCCACATCACTCTGTGGCTCAGCTGCTCCATACCATGGATCCACCCTGCCAGGAAAACCTCAATCTCCCCCCCTCCCATGTGAGCAGCATGACTGAATTCCTCTTATGGATCCTAAATTCCTGTATTATCCAGCGACTGCATAATTATTGAGAGAAGATAGATGGGAGAAGGAATCCATAAATCTTTCATTTTTCTCAGGAAAATGAAAGAATGCTGCAGGCAAATTTTCCACTGATGTTTCAGTTGCTTCATTGAAAGCAACTGTGTGTTTTCTTCAGACAGTTGTTTTGCATGATTCATTGTGAGGCCACTAAAACAACTGTACTCTTGAATTTTAAGGCTGTTTGTGCTACCACACATAACCATTCCCCCTATTCTCTCTCCTCAGCACCAACAGCCCTTTCTTTTGCTTGTCTCTCAATAAGATGAAAGAAAACAAGGCACAGGAGAAAAAGCACCCACACTGTCCCATCCATGAATCAGCCTGGCAGGATATAATTCTCACAAGGCAGGGAAAGGGGGAAAATTCAGCTGCTGGCAAGTTTTCAGCAGCCAATATTCCTTAGAAACATATAGATTTGATTAAAAACGTTTGTTTTCTGTCCAAATCTGGTAGGAGAAAATGAATGGTGTTCTTTGTTAGCCATCAATCTTCCCCACTTGTCCATGTGCCAGATGGCACCACACTTCATAGGAGGAGGAACAATAAGCAAAGAGTCAGTTGTGCAGTAAGTTTGCTTATAATCATTTCATCTCAAACAAGCAAAAGGAGAATAAGGATGGAAAGATGTAAAGAAGAATATTAACTCAGCATTCATTCACTTCATTTCTTTTTTTATAACTAAACCTGCACCCTTGACAATGCTAATTATTGACACCTCTGAAATTTTTATTCTCCCCAATGGATTTGGCATTTTTAAGAGAGTTTCAAATGGAGCGTGACCAACTTGTTATTAAACAACAAAATGGAAATATTTGTAACCTGCAAAGGCATCCTGAGTCCTCTGGCACTGACAAATGCCCCTCTCCCAGCCCCAAGAGCTTCCCTGCTGCACAACTGAGACAGAAAGAGGGTTGGAGAGGAGTTGTGAGCAAGGACTGGAGCCAGAAACCCACCTCAGCCCTGCCACTTCCCTTAAAACCAAATCCAGCCACAGGTTTGGTTTGTCAGGACGGCTGTTAAAAACAACCAACCTGCATCTTTCACTTGCTAAGAGAGAACTTCACGTGTAAGTCACCGAGACACTGAGGAGGAGCCCCACGGTGCCATTTCACAGAGTCACACTTCAGAGCAGAGCTGCGCCTCGAGATTTGATACCGCTCAACAGCATCTGCTGGTATTGTGCCAATAGCATATGCTGGGAGCAGATATGGATTCCAATGCCAGCAACAATATATATTTTAAACCCAGCTACAGAACAACACAGCAAGGGGAGCAGCAAGGCCTCTCGAGTGCAAAGCAGAGCCTGCCTGAACTCCCACAGCCAAACTCCAACCCAAAATTTGGCTGCGGGTCTGTGATTCATGGGGAAGCGGTGTCATGGAACAGCTACATCAGATCAGAGCCCCAGGAGTCCAGAGGGAGTGGAAAATGAAGGGGTCTGCCCAAGCACGGGCTGCAGGAGAGGGGGGAAGTTCTCTGGCTCCCACCACCAGGATGCACAAGTGGCTGTTTATAGCTACACAGCCCCAGCCCCACCACTTTTCCAGACCTGCTGCAAAATGCCACCAAGGGGATGGCAAAGGTGGTAGGCACACTGAGCTGGGGCTCAGAAACAGCTCGAGGCTCACTGAACCAGCTCTCAAGTGTGCAGAGAAGCATTTTGGTTTTGCTCTTTAGGTATCACAAAGATGAGGCATGCTGAACCAGGGGCTCTCACATGTTTGCAGTGTTGGATGTAGACTCTCTCACTATGAGGATTTCACTCAGCCACCCACATGTTAAAGAAAAAAATTAACATAAAATAAAATAAAGCCTTGCAAATTTTGGCCCTGTCGTCCCTGGCAGATGAAATAATCCTAGGGGAAAACATTATTGCCTCAGCTCTAACGGAGCTGATTTAGACAGCCAGGATTCATTCTTTTGGTTCTGCTGTTGACCTACTGCTTCAGCCTATTCATCTCCCCTCTGTACTTCTGTTTGCTCATCTGCAAAATGAGCAAGATACTAATCTCCTGTTCAAAGCATTTTAAAACTGTGGATGGAATAGCTAAGTGCTGCCGGTGTGAAGAATCACATCACTCGCAATCTTTTTTCCAGCTGTTAAGTAGTTAATTGCTCAATCTGAAGTGATCAGATGGTTTCCTCCTCTAACCAGTCCTTTCTATCAAACTGAGATCTTGACATATCACTGAAAACATCTTGCAGAATTAATGGTCTAATTTCTCTACCAAATGTATTCATTCCTCATCTGACAGTTTGGTGAGGTACAAAGCCAGGCAGGAAAAGAAGCTCTGGGGAAAAAAAAAAAACAACTGGCAGTAATAGCACACAGCCCTAAACAAACCCAGAGAAACCAACCCACCTGGACACCAAAATGTCAAGAGAAATTACAGCTGCCTAATACGTTGAAGGTAACAGCAGTAACCCCATGGTCACCGAATTATCCAGTACCAAACAATTTCATTCTCTGCAACTACATCATGGGGGGAAAAAAAAGTCACAGAGAGCCTTGGCAACATCTTAAGTGGAACAAAGTGAAAACCAGCCTGAGCTACAATATGGGAGCTGCTCCTATTCAAAGTAACTTAATCTTCTAATACGGCTGTGTACTTTAAATGCACAGGAGGAAGGAGCTTTGAGGCATTATCTGCTGCAGGCAGAGGATCTGGGGTAAGCAATACTGGCTGCTGCTGCTCAGCTCAGTGCCTGCTCAGAGCTGCAGAAAGTAAACTCTATACCAAGGGTCAGTATTTTCTGCTGTCTTACACAGGTTAAAATAAATTGTTCTGATTGGTACAGACCCCAGTTTTAGGGGTGCAAACTTTGGGTCAGCTACAAGGCTCACTGCACAGCCACGGCGTGTAGGTGCACTCAGTAAAAACACACAGACAGCACTGCTGGGTTTAAGTGTCTTTTAAATGAAAAAGGTAGAACAGATGCAAGTGACAGAGGGAGTTTTTTTAGTCTTGTTGAAAACCCTGGTAAGGGAGGCACAGGGAGATTAACCTGTGAAACATCAGAGCTGAGAAGTGTATTTAAATCCCAATCTCACACATGTAATCAGCCTCTCTCTAGTCTATTGAGCCTGAAACTGAGCACTGCTCAACACAGATTGTGAGAGAGATTCAGTTTCCCAAGATACCACCTCATTTGCTATCCTCACACCAACAAAGCAGCAGCATCTCAGGCTGTCACACTAGTTGCTAGCATTGCCACAAAGGAAAAACATTTTTCTTTTTATACTAATTTAGTTTCAATAAGCTCAGTTCCCATTTCAGTTTCTCTGCGAGATACAAAGTTATCACAGGAGGCCTGGTAAATTATGCACCTTTAAGGATAAGGTGAACTTCAGACTTGGGGGGAAAAAAAAATCTTAAACCAAGATAACGCATTTTGCAGAGCAGAACTGCTGAAGACATTTAGTGTTACAGTGGGACCCCTCCCTCCTCCTGGAGCGTGAAAAGGAAAGTATCAAAGAGCGACAAACAGAGAAGAAAGGGAGTGTGCCTATCAGGCTGTCAATCTGCCAATAAATCCCAGCGCTCTGCTAATGCCTTCAGTTCCCCGACACGTCTCACACTGTTTAAAGACACTGTGATGTGCACTCTGAAGAATTCAAGGAGGTGGAAGCAAAGCCCAAGGCCTTTATGCTTAACTGTAGAGGAAGAAAAGGCAAGAGAAGAAAACCCTCAGCGAGAAGGATTTAAGAGACTGCAGTGCTGAAGTGCACCTGCAGCCTCTCCCATTTATCACCTGCTTTTATAATTTATAGATTTGCACTTATGCTGATGGCCTGGTGTGAGAATATCTGTGCACGGCACAGGCTGAGGGAGTCAGAGAATCACACCTGCCTGCCCAGTATCCACCAGCTTGTGAAAAAAGACATGGTGAAAAAAGCCACTGTTGGACCACGAATTAAATGTTCAGGTTTATTATTTTCTTGAGTAGAACAGAATGCACCAGAGATCCCAAAACACTGAGCCCTGGGGGTGAAACTCTGCCTGATCCAGCTGACAGAGCTTGAAGCTGGCTTCAAAAGCAGCACAGTTCATCAGAGCAGATTTCCACCAAACCCACATGGCAGCATTCCTGCTGTTCATCCTCACCACCACAACTGGCTCACAGTGCCCAGGAGGTCGAGACCTTGCTGCCTGTTTTTGTTCCACAAGACTTTTCCTACTTCTTCCTCAGACTGAGCAGCCTGCTCCACGGTGAGCCGGGCACCAGGCTCTGCAGGGGTGGATCAATAATCACAATAAGATATTTGTAAGGCTGTCTGAATGAACCATGTATCCCCCAGCTCCAGTCCCTTGCATTTTTCATTTTAAACTTACCAAAAACAGTTCAGAGTTCAGTCTTTCACAGCATAGGTTAAGTACAGCACATGCTGTATTTCTTTAGCCCCTTATCCTTACTTTTAAGAAACTTTAGAAGAATTTCTGATTTTTAATTATTTTTTTCTTTTTTACTGATTTTTAAGTTGTGCTTATTTTTAATAGCATTCATTCTATTTTTATTTTATTTTACATTTGTTTTTCTTTTAAATCTATTTACATTTTTTGAAGCTGGTCCTTGACAGCCACCATGTACACCTCAGACCGTCTAAAACATACACCATGCTGTGGTTTCTGCCCACTGCAGTCAGCACTGCTGGAACATTCTCCAAGTACAACCCAAGTTTTCCCATGGAAAGTCTCTAGAGCAAGAAAAGCCAGGTAGCAATCAAACACCATTACAACCAGACCCTTTGATATTTACATCCTGTATCAAAGCCAAAGAACAATTAATTTAAAAATACTCACCATGGGCTATTTTTAAATTAAGTTTGAAATGTATAAAGCCACAGTGAGAAACTGAGATTTCTATTTTATGAGGTGTATTTTTAAATCATGGAAGATGGGGAGGGGGTGGGGAGAAAAAATTTCTCCATTTTAATAAGGATACAATTGTAACTGCCAGCAATGCATTGCATTTGTCTGATGAGTCTCAGAGCAACCCTTAACCACCCTGCCCTTCCTGACATTGATGGATTGTGTAATTCCAGGAAGTAAAATATAATTATGGAGACAGATGAACAGACACCCAAGAAACAGCATAAAAAGGTATTGCATAGCCATAAAAAGCAGTATTTCATATATAACATTATTAAAACTAAGGAAATGTTATCTAAGAAAGTGTTTTCTGCATAAAGATTCTTTGCCTACTTAAACTCAAAAAGAATATATGGAATTTTGTTCCATGCATGGACTACCCAGAATTTATTTATACAGTAATTTTAGGGCAGTATTTTAAGATACAGGTATCATTATGCAAATACAGTGTATGAACTTCAAAAAAATAACAGATAGCAAAGCCATCAGAATCTCTCTCTTCCCCCCAGCCAACCTCAGAACACCTTCTGCATTACCTCTCTGAGCAGGTGATCAGCTCTAATTTCCATGAGGGCAGACAACGTCTTGGGAAAGCAGGAAATCCCAGGGAAGCACATCTCAGGCTACAGACACTTCCCAAAGGTAATTCCTGAACTGATTTCTAAGTGATGGCACACATTCCTTGGCAAGGCAGAGCACAAATATTTCCTGCATGCATGAATCGCTGGGAGCCACCACCAGCCTGCTGCTGCTCACTGTGACCTATTCAGTTTGCCAACCTTTCATCCCAGACTGTGAGCACTTTAAAACAGACAGTGTTTGTTGCTCTTTTCCATTCCTTAACACAACAGGACTAATCCTTGTTCAACATTTAAAGGTGCTTCCAACAGGAATAATCTCCACCTCAAAGCACAGTTGATTTTTACCCTAGCACCGGAGTTTTGATGTGAGCACAAAAACAATTTCCATTTTCTCACTAAAGAATTGGTCTATAAAGCTGAATTACAAAGTGCATTTTGCTGCCTACATTTTTAATAGCCTTTAATAACTTACAGGGTAAAAGACCACTGAAGAAGGAAAAAAAAACTTTAAATAAAAAGACCCAAGCAGCAAACCAAGCACCATGCACATATCGTACGTACACAGCCCCTTTCTAATCGCTTAAGAAAAATGGTTTCTAGACAGATGGTGTTTTCCCTGTCTTGACTCCAGTTCAAACCTCCTTTTTGGAGAGACCAAGTTTTCCACTGAACTGCACATTATACACCAACAAAGAATAAATAGGCTAAATATAGCTTGCAGCCAAATCGCTGCAGTCTTGCAACGCAGCAGATTCCGGAGTCCTCTGAGGACAGCCAGCATGCTGGCAATGCAGCCTGCACTATGTTTAGGTCCTCCACTTTATAAATCATTACCTCCACATCAGTCAGTGCCATCCCCTGCAGAGCCCTGTGAAGCACGCTGCTCTCAAAAGCAGAAGCACTGGGATATGGAGCCATCCCTCCTTGGCTGCTGTCTCTTTTGTTATGTTCTCCCGGTCTGCAGTGCCTGGAATTCGTTATCCCAGCGCCGCTCTCCAGGGAGCTGCACGAGGGGCTGGCAGGGCTCTGCACCATCAGGGGATGCCCATCCTCTTTGGAGCACGCACCCACTGTGAAGAGCTGAAGGTGGGGAAGGCAGCTGCTGCTGATCTCACCTCTCAAAGCACCTCAGAAGTGACAGCTGAGGCTGTCAGACACCAAGGATCAGCACTGCTGCTAAGAACTGAAGAAAAATCCCCAAACAACCACCACACACACTCAGAAACATTGTTCAGGGAAATGCTGAGTGTCCATGCACTTGTTGTGATACTCCCCAAGAGGTGTGCATTTCTTTTCCTCTCCCCTTTGAAGCACTGCTGAATTTGTGGTTTTCCAACCTTGCCTGTCTTTTAAGTTTGTGGCAGCTTGTCTCAAGCACAGGTCACATTACACCATGCAGAGCACAGCACTTTTGCTCCACAAACAGCAATCCAATGTTCAGAGGTTTGCCTTTCTCCTGGCCCCCTCAGAGTCACTGTTGTTTGCTGCTTATTTTTTTTTGAGGGGGAAGCAGTTTGTTACATGACCCATTGGGAGCCAACTGAGCCCAGGTGAGCTGCTGCTTGTCAAGACATTTATTTATTTAGGTTTTATTTCAGCAGGCGAGCTCCCTGTCGCAGTGGCAATGCAGGAAACGCTTATTGTTTTACATGTTTACAAACAGCCCCTTCAGATCTCCCTTCCCTCTCTGTCCCCTGAGGTAATATGTATTGTAATAAATTCATAATTCGCATTAGGATGATTTAAACAGCTTTGGAGTGGCATGTTTTAGTGCCTTGATTCAATTGTGTGCCTCTCCCACTGACAGCCCCGCTCGCTGCGACTGCCGGGCGGTGGGAGCTGCTCCCGCCTGCAAACACGGATAAACAAGCAGGGAGAGTTTCACCTTCCAGGAGAGGAATTTGGAACAACCTCATGGGAGCCCTTCACCAAGGAGATGGGATAAACCTGCTGTCTCACCCCAGGCACATTGGAGCTATAAAGCTTTCTGTTTGAGGCTGCTTTTGGGCAGTGATATCAAGGAGCAGCTTTTCATCACACTTATTATAAATTCCTACCATCCAGGCAAAAAATCCTAGCAGGTTTATTACCACCAAGCTTCCTTCAATCCATACACCATCTTGCAAGATGTTTATAAAGGAAGGAAGGCTGGGTTGCCACAAGGGAGAAGGAGATAAAACTCTTTGTCAGAGGAAAATGCCCAAGAGTCACTCTTTGTTTAAGGATCTTGAGCAATGAAAATCCACTGACAAAACACTAGCACTGCTGCTGTTGTCACAACACAAGGAAATTATCTTACAGTGTGACAGCAAAAGCTGGCTTTTAAATATTATAACCACTGCCTCAAAAGGTAAACAGCTTTATGTAAATACATAATGGATTTTGGATAACTGCTCAGTGTTTTCACCTTGTACCAACCCCAAACCACTCTCTAACTACTCACCAGCTGTTAGTCACTGCCTGCTTTCCCTACAGATGCAAGAATATGCAGATGAACAACAAAAGAATAAAAATCAATGTCACAGCTTTGCTTTGATGTTTTTGAAACTGCTAAACTCAGTACACATCCTTTCTATATTCATGCTGCAACTTTTGTAAGCCATGCTGGAGGAAGTATCAAAGCATCAGCAATTACAGTTGTGACAAGAAAACCATTATAAAAGGGTCACACTGTGATTAAAGCATATTTTGCTATTACAATCTGGATGTCTTTTTTTCTTGTTTTTAATTAGGTGCAGTCTAGTAAAGATTAGGGGAAAAAAGTTTTATTTTCTTTTCCTAGCAGCCGACATAGAAGATGCTGTAGATTTGTTCCATATGGTTGGACTCAATCTCGAAAGTCTTTTTCCACCTAAACCACTCTATGATTCCCTACCTGAAGACACCACATCAACTATAAGGATCACTGACACTTGGGGTTAGAAGTGCTTTTTTCCCATTATCAGCCAAAGGAATCACAAAGGAACACGAGGGGCTGTCCCATGCTGAACCCAGCCTCAGGTACTGTTTGCCCAACCGAGGTTCAGGTAGCAGCAGCTCAGCCTAGAATTATCATCCCTGGCTTTTCTATCACCTGCACACATTTCAGGTGAAACATCAAACTTTGACTGCTGCATTCACTTTCTTTTTGACACACAGGACACACCAGGTCCTATCTGCCACCCCCAGCCAAGTGCAGATCCTGCCCAGTGGTATTTGCTGTCTTTCCCATATCCCTCCTATCCCAGAGGATTTACCAGCTCTGATCAACTACCACCAGCACCTTTTTCTGTCTTTGTCTGTATCATAATTCCTCAGTTTGATTCTGTTTCCAGGCTCTAATCACAGAGTCTGGTGCTATTATGTTTTACCCAATTTCTGTTACACTTCTGCTCTACTCCAGATGAAACTGTAATTTTAAACAGCAACAGCAACAAAATTACTTACTGTACTGCAATCAGCCAACTACACAAAGATAAAACTAATCATTTAATAAGTCATCCTAGGGATTTTTTCCATCTGTAGCAAAGGGCAGTAATACATGAGATCACCAATTAATCAGGCTCTAAGACACCATCTTTGTCCCTCTCCTTTCAACCACGGACATGCTGTTTTCCACTGTCTCACATATTGCTTAATACACAAATTCTAAATCCAGCTGTCTTCAGAATAAATTTCAATTACAGAATTCCTCTTTTCTCTGTTACAACCCTCACAGAGTTGAAGAATGTCACACTTGACAACACCAGGATGTGACACCCATCAATTCCATTAATGCTGAATAAAAAACACAGCCTCAATTTGTTTTCCTCCCCCTGGTTCCAGAGTTGAGCCTGGTAAACACAAAGGACTGCTCTGCCAGGGAAGCCATGCACAAAAGTCTTTAGAACCCTGACAAACTTTTCATCCCTGCATCTCAGAAAATGCAAGAGCTTATAAAGGGTAGATACTGTATTTTATCCCAATCATCCAAACCTCACAGCAGGCTGTCAAACCATATTAGTACAGATCTGTCTCATAACTCATTTGAGATGCACTCCTCAAAAATTCAAACTTCAGAATATATGTACTCATTGAGATAGGGCAAAAAATAAAAGTTTAAAGAAAAATCAACAGGAAAGTCAACAACAGTTCATAAAGAAGGATTATGGATGCAAAGAGATTTGCATCTGATATATAACCAAATCCCAGTGATCTGGATTAAAGCAGGAAAGCCTCCTTTAGATATCCAGAAAGTGGGGGGGGGAACAATTAAAAATTCTACAGGGGCATAATTTAGCCCCTAATGCAAAGCACAGGTTCATTATTCCAAAATGAAATTCAGTGGACATAATGCCTCCCACAGTTTGAAAAACTGTGCCTGGAAGTGCCAGGAAATGAGAATTGGTTTATGCGAAGAAAATTAAGGAGATTATATGAGGCTGGGGAAAAAGGATAGGCCACAGAGCCCTTTCTCCTTCCACCTTCTGGCATCTTTCATTCCCAGAAATCCAAGCCACAGCAGAGCAGAGGGAAGAAATGGCCATAAATCATTCATACTGGAGCTCCCCCACAAAAATTTCAGCTTTTCTCAAAAACTGCATCTTAGCCAGTCCCTCTACTAATAATTCAGTTCTGCTCAAAGGCAGAGGCTCCCAGCAGAAGGAGGGCCAGGATCCACAGCCCCCAGAGCCCTTGGCTGGCAGCAGTGCCCAACCTGAGCTGAGCTCTAAGGAAACAGGATGGCATTCCCCCCCTCAGCTCCTACAGCAAAGGGATGTTTTAATTAACACAGTGTCACGCAATAGAGAAAAAGCATATTTCGACCTGGATTAGCATATGCTTCACTTACCAATAATCACCACACTCACAAAGAGCCTGACAGCTAAAGTATACACTGAGCTGGGCCTAAACAAGTTTCTGACATCAGCAAAAAATGTATGAATTAAGAAAAATATTGTATGTAGATGGTTTTAATGCCTTTTAAAATCATATTGCTGTTCCCATATGCTATGGAGAAGACTTCATCTATCCAATTCTTGTGGTGCAGACCAAAGCAAACCCTGAGTTTCCTTTGACAAACTGCATGCTCTGTGACAACTGGGGCTTTTTGTTTCCTAAACAAAATAAAATGAGTTCCATCTGCACTGTAATGAAGAAAAGACTGCAGCGCTGGAATCCAAGGATGTCAATTGAGACTTTTTAAAGATACAAGATCCTTCAAGCTGCTGCAACTTCTCCAGTGCCTGAGGAGGGATGAGCTGTGCAGGGCAGCTGAAGCAAACCTGAGCTCCAAATGCTCCCCTCTGTTTGACCTAGTACTTGGCTACCAAACAATTCACACTCTGGACTTACAGAAAGGAAATACACTTATTTTCTGCTTGGCCAAATAGTGAATTAGAAGAGTTAGAAGCTATTTGATAATGGCAGCAACCAGTGCAGTTCTTAATCACTGACAGTAAAAGGTAGCTAAGTAAGCATCTTAAACCAGGAAATTCCCAATTCCTTGCAAAAGAGTGAAAAAGAAAAAAAAAAAAAAAAAGAATCAATCACAAGCTGTCACGATATCCCATTGTTCAGCACTGTTAGCATTAGGAAACAGTCACAGGGGATTAAGGCAGCAGAGAACGTGCAGCAGCTCCTGACTGCTAAGCAAATGCAGGCTGCCTGGTAACACATGGCACAGGGCTGTGATTAATCATTACGATGCGACAGAAGGCGAACCACTGCGAGATAATGTCAGCAGCTGAACTGTGCCCTGCCTCTCATGACAAGTTGCTTATCCTAACATGCTCCACATTTGTATGACTAAGAAAGCATCCCCAGCTTGCTCAGTGCCTTCTGACCCACAGCCAAAGACTGGAGGATGCACCAGGGTGAGGGGGCAGGTAAAAGATTCAGGGCTCAATCCTTGCAGGTCTAAAAGCATCTTGGATGGGACCTGGTGTGGAATGTTTCTCCATAAACCTCTGGAAACCTTTCACACCCATGTCACACCTCTAAATGGGCTCATCTGGATTTACAGCAAAATATTTTTCTAGACTGCAATTGGTGGCAGCCTGTGTCGAAAGCAAAGGTGGTATTTTTTATTTCTGCTTTATATGAAGAAGAAACCTAAGCTTCAGAACTTCCAGGAACCAACATCCACAAGATATCTTGCAAAAGAACTTTCCCTGATACTTACTGAAACTAAAATTCAAGTGACCTCTGAAAACTGTGCAGGTAGTTAGATCTATTCCCAGAATTGATTGGTTTTTGTTGTTTTGCTTGTGTCTTAAGCACATGGAACAAGAAAAATTCAAAAGCTCTGCACCATCAGCACGGGAAGGAAGGAAAACCTACTGCATCCCTCATTCTGCCCACTACCATGGGCCATTAATGAAGTTCTACTCTACATTAACCAGCATTTCATGGGAACAATTATTTATTAAGGGCATGGACAATAGCATTGATTGTTACAAGTTTGATTGATTAAACAGACAAATTGGCACAGTTTCTCCCTCTCTGCCTGCCATATGTTTCTTCTTAAACATCTGGCAAAGTCTTTGTTATTCCTTGAGTAACCTAACAGGTGTTGAACCAAATCCTTAATGCTTCAGTTTTCCCATTGGAAGCAGATGGGTGGAGGAGGCACAAGAATACTGCATTTCCAACATCTCTCCTTCCTTCTTCTCTGTGGTGGCCTCACTAATAGCCCAAGTTTAGTAATATCAGAGAGAATTTCAGATTCATCATTAAAGTGATCTTTGGACGTGGAGAAGACTTTACATCGAGACAAGGAACTCAGACCTCGCTCCATTGATGCACTTTCCGCTGCTCCTTTTCACAGCACAAAGGATACAAAAACAAAGGCTGTTCTATCAGCCTTTCGTATTGCTGTCATTAAAAATGTGTCACTCTCTGCCTCCCATCTGAAGGGGGTTATTTGTACCTTGTTCCTGGGTCTCCACAAGCCACAGTCACCAAGTGCCACAGCCAAGCTCTCGCTTGAAGTCCTGTGCTGGGCACTGCACCAAATTTGTAATTCAAGCTGAAAGCACAGAAACACAGGTGCCTAACACTGAGAGGGCACTCTTTATTTTGAAAAAATGCAGCACCACTTTAGCTAATTAGGTCTTATCTGTTTAAAGCTACAGGATAGTTTGATAACAATTAGGAAGGACTCCCAACAGGCTGCTGGGATCAAAGGCCCTTTCTGCTACGACGTTTAACAAGGAAATTAACACTTTTGCCAAGTAATTTGCACATGCTGCCAAAGTTGTTTTAACTTGCTGTAATATTTTAGCTTTAAATATGTACCTGCAGAGATGCTGCTTTAATTCAAGTGTTCTGTGTGCCAGCTACAGGCTCCCTACCACACCACCAGCTCCCATTTACTGCTGGAGAGGAGCTTTCACCAACAGGATAACTGAAGTGCTTGCATCTAGTCACTTCAAGAGATAAAAAAAGAAAACCAAGAAAAAGGAGTTTGGAGGCAAAAATTCCCTCGCCATTTTCTTATTCATGAAAAACAAAATATTTCCGAGACTATCCGTGGGATCTCAATCCCTGATGTCACAAGAAGTAATGAGACCTGTGATGCCAAGATGCCATGCAGGCTTGGAAAATTCCAACTGGACTCTTCTGATGGGTTTTTAATATTTGAGACTGGGGAGCAATCACAGCTCCAGAGAGCTGTAATGATAAATGGCTGAGGGACAGTGAATATAATGAGGAAAAAAACAAATTGAACAGCTGTATTTCATAAAGAAACAATAAAACCATGCATGGCAGTTTTTCTTTTTTAATTCAGTGCAGTGTTTAAAGAGACCTTCTGATACCCAGTAAATTATGCTCACATATCCTCTGCTGATTACTCTTTAATAAGATCAAGCTTCCAGCAGAGTAGGGTACTTGTCTCCTGGTTCCCAGGGATGCAGGGCTGAGCAGCAGCACTCCCAGTTGGGCGCTGGTGTTCCTTTATTTGAGTCCACCCTGCTGTACCCTGAACCACAGGCAAGCCACAGCCACTGCCCTTTGTGCTGCTAAACAAACTGCAGGACTGATCTTTGAAGGAAGCCTTTCCCCAGCTGCTGCTGTGCAGAGATGATTCATTCATTCAGCATTGCTCAGCTCAGGTTAACAGCCAAGAAGCCAGAGTTTATTGAGTGCACCAACTCAAAGCCAAAATTACATTTTTTTTTCTTATAGTAAATCAAGAGCAGACCAACTAAGAGAGACAACAGGACTGTGGCTAAAACCAAACAGTGAAATTTGGAGGACAGGGGACAGCCTGACACTGTTTTACTTCAATTTCCTTCCATAAGGAGGGCAGTGATGGCTTTCCTTGGTGAACACAACAATGGCCTCCAGCCTTCACCATCACCTCACCCACCCAGCTTCTGACCAGGTAGTCTAGACACAAAGGTTTCAGCTACCCATTGATCGTGATTATACACTAGTCCTATTTCATTGAAACATTCCCTCAGTGACCCTGTGGCACCAGCAGCTCAGGAGAGCAGGAGTGCAGCTTCTGCAGTACATCAATTTAAGGAGAGAAGATTGAAGGGCCATCCTTGGATCCGGAGGCAGAGGGAAAAATTTTTAAATCTGGAACCACTAAATAAAGACTCTGACCACGCAAACGCACCACTTTCACAGACTAGACACTGGCGAAAATCACTTTATTTTTACTAGCACTGCTTTTGTTCTCTTTAGTAACTCAGCCACATCAGTCAGTGACCCACTGCAGCACTGAGCAAAACTACCCAGGTCAGAGCAAGAGGCCAGTGAGTCAGTGAGACACTCCCCGTGTCAGAGCCCCGGGTGTGCTGCCTGGAGCTGCAGAGGTACAACCAGCACACAACCACATCCTGCCCTGCAGCAAACCCCAGCACGCTGCCACAGCCCTGCTGGAGCAGCCAGCTCTCAGAGCCACCTCCAGCCCTTCAAAGAGAGCTTCAAGTTCTCTGCTGCTTTTAACTGCAGCTCATAAAGTGCACCAGGTTCTCAAGTTTTTAATCACATAAGCTTTGTGAATTTATTAGCGTGACAGCAGACAGCATCAGACAGCATGAGAAAAGGAATTAAGAGTATTTGCAGTCTTTTTGCTACTTCTGTTCAAATGTTGATCGTTACATGCCAAGAGACTCACAGGGCTCAGCTTTACCATGTTACAGGAGCCACGGTGCCCTCAAATTAAAGGCTAAAGGCTTAAATCAAAAGAGTACTAGGTGCTATAAAAAGGCTGGGGAACAAAAAACAGCTTCTGACAAGTTCTAAGCAGACAAGGCCAGCAAAGAATAAGGAGACATCAGTAGCTGTCACGTATTTCTCATTTAACCTCAGGCAAATTGTTTACTTTTTGCCTCAATTTCCTATCTCTAAAATCTAACTGATAATACTGACTGCAGTCAGAGCTCCCAAGCTCCAAGCCTTAGCCAATATACTCCACTTCTAAAAATGAAAAATAACATTTCAGTCAAGTAGCTATTCATATTTTTGGGTACAAAAGTATCTGCTGATTAGTCAGGGTAGCTCTTGAACTGTAAACCAGTGCTTTATTTAGAAGAATTTTCTCCCTGTAGTTAATTATTAAACTGGACACACTAACCAAAAGTAGTATCTTATTTCAGAAGCAATATTTAATATTGCATATGAAGTGCAGGTACTTTCCCCAGTCCTTAACTACAGCAGCATCTATGACAAAACCAGTACACATCAATCTGCTGTTACACTGGAAAATCTGCATTCTAGATTTGGCTCAAGAGACACATCAGGAGACAAAGACTCAGATCACCAGAAACCTCACTCTTCAGATGGCTTGTTGGATTTCTGACACTGAAGAGCTTTTTCTGGCTCATACATGTAGTAAGTGAAGTATAGCCAGGAAATTACTCAGTTTTGAGGACAAGTCTGTTTTAACCCAAGCCAGAGAAGGTCTGGAGCTTTATTTCAGATGACAAGCAATTAAAACCCAAACCAACCCTTCCCCAATAGCTGCAAGAAGCCAACCCCAGAGCAAGGCAACTGGAGCCAGTTTTGCAAGATACTTTCTAAAAGGTGTAAATTTGGTTATTTTCCCAATCTAAACTTTTCCCCAGGTGCTCACATGAAAACTGCAAGCACAGTGAGACAGGTGCTCCCCACCTCTGCAGAAAAAGGTTGTTTCCAACCCCTTGTATAGAGACACTTAATTTGTAAATCACACTACTTCAGTTTTCTCACACTTCACTCATACAGTTTCCCAACAGTTTCTGTGTTACAGGAAACATCTTCTGTAGCCCTTCAAAATGAAGGATGTTGTGCAGGTGTTAATTACCAGCATGGAAAGCCAACGTAGGCCCAGGTAACACCACCACAGGGCAGACACACAGGTCACCTGCTGCCGTGGTCACAGGCTCTCCAGAGCAAAGATTTGAGTCAGAATAGGACAAAGGCTTTCCCAAAGTCAGTTTGATTGACTTTCTCTTTAAAACCCCTGGCTTAACACCAATGTTGAAAATAGCTTGGATTAGCACAGCAGAACTGTTCAATCAGATACTGATGGTATCAAAAAAGTCACCTGAAACATTAGCTGAGAATAAGAAGATAAACTTCTAGGAAATAAATCAAATTTATTTCCTCAGAAAGCTCATTTCCATTTCTAACAAAAATAATTCACAGGGTAAGAAACACTCAGGTACGGCCAAGTCTCACTGACTTCCTGAACCTAGTGGCGGAGATTGAGGAATCAGATTCAGCAGCAGGATCCAGCAGCACAAGATTCTGACCCTCACCTTCCACTGACTGGGAAAGGGGGAAGCCACACAGAAAACAGACTTCAAGAACAAAAAGGCAATAGGGGGAGATCCTTCTAGCATCCCAAACAGCTCAAACCCTTCCCTGCTGCACCACCACACCACTGGAGACAAGTGCCCCGTTACTGCTCCAAGGAATTAAAGGAAGTTTGTGAGTATAAGGTGGCAGGCAACGCAGTAAAGTGAAAAGCTGTTGTTGTGAGCCCTGGGGGACCCCTCAGCCTTCCCATTTGTGCCAGAAAAGAGTTCAGACAAACAGGCTTGGCGTGGTCATCAATCACAATCACCAGCAGAGCAGGTTCCACACCACAGGGACGACCAGTGAGGCAGAAGGGGAATTTCACTTGGAAAGAAAGGGACTGCCCAGACCACAAAAGGCAAGCAAAGAGGTACAAGGCAACAGGAGTAATTGAAATACAAGTGTCAAGTGAAAAAGAAAGCCTGAAACATGAAGCCAAACAGAAAGTATAAAAGCACATTTTGAGCAGCCACAGAATTGTGCTTAAGGACTGCACACCTTGTTTTCTGCTCTATACAGAAACACACAATGCATCCCCATGTTTGACCTGTGCAGTATTACTTTAAAACTGCTCCCACGAGTTAATTCTACAGCCAAAATCTCACCAGCCAGTTCTAATCTTTTTAAATGGTGGGGGATTTCTGCTGATCTTCTATATCTAGGGATCAAACCAGCAATGCAGAAACAGGAGGGGAAAAAATTAGTTTGGTTTGATCTAGCACTGGGATATTTGGTATTGAGCAATGAAGTAAATGTGACATAGCTTTAAAATAAAATCCATAAGGCTCTTCTCTGAAAGCAACTTGGGAAGCCTCCTCTTAACATTAATAGGAGCAAAGGATCTTATTTTACAAACCTTTCCCTTTATGTTTTCCCAGCTCGGGCTTACATGAGCTTAGGAAATCCCTGCTAGAGACTTGGATAAAAGGTCTCATTTTCACACCATTTTTCACCTAGAAATTGTGCTAGAACATAAACTCATTCTGCTTCTGCTGACAGCTCTGAACACCTCAGAAAGGGGAGTTCTGATAAAAAGAACACAATGCTGCCCATCCAGGACTGAGGCAGGCTGCAAAGGGGCATGTTCCAGCACTGGCAATGGGAGTTTCATTGTGGATATTTTTGCTCCAGGTACAGCAGAAACAACCCCAAGGCTCCCCCCTTAAAACACTTCCAGATCTGTCAGTAACTTCTAGAGTGACTGGGCTTTTTTTTTGCACGGATCTCCTATGCACTGAAATGTCAAAATTGAAAATAATTGAGACCACATGAAATAAGTAGGATTTAATAACAACTGTCAAGAGAACAAAATTAATAGTCTTCCATTTCCACATTTCTATAACGAAAACTTTAATTTCTGGAAGAGCAGAGCCTCCCTGGTGTATTTCATCTGCTTCATTAGTTGCCAGTTTGGAATCGATGCGATCAGCCCATGGCAGGTTCTGTTATTTAAAGATGTGAATCAACACAGCAGCCGATGGTCCCCGGATGGCTGAAGAACTCCAAGATCCCAGGCACAGGAAAACACACTCTAAACTGCAACTTGACACATTTGTCTCGTGGGATATTTGGGTATTGCTGGTGATGCAAGCCCGGCTGCAGCTGGACTTTGCCCACTGACCGCTCAAAAGCCAACTGCCAAGTCACTCGGGAGGTTTACTGACACTGCAAACTGGACTGAAGCCTGATTTAGAAACACAGCTCAGCAAGTCTGGGGATACACTTTTAAGAAATTACACAACCCCATAGACTCAATCTAAAATTCAGCTTCACAGTCCAAACAAGTTTGTTTTTTTTTTAATGGTATCATTCCAAGACTATGAGGACTTTGATGCAATTCAGCTGTGGGGGACAGCATGCCAGCAAAGCACATCTGTCACTAATAAAAATAACAAAATGGAGCCTGGGTAAGGCCTACCTGTACTACTGCATCAACTTCCACTCATTCCTACCAAGTTAGACTATTAATAGCACCATCAATGCAACAACAAACTAAATACTTTTAATAGCTGTACTGCCATGTTTACCAAACAAGCAACACTATGTGCAAAGGCAGCTATTATACCAGAGCAGCAGAAAGAAAACACACATACTGCTGTACACTACTCACTCTCATGTTTTTAGCAACTAACACAGCTTCACTCATCACCACACTCATCCTCAGGATGATTTGGGAAGCTCTCTCCCCCTGATTGAGGGAACAGCACAGATATGAAGACTACAAAAACACAGTGGACCAAGGCATGAGAGGGGACAGTGGTGGGCTGAGTGAAGTCAAAGCTCTGAGCCATGGGGCCACCAGGGAGCTGCAGAAGCCAAAATCACACCTCGGAGAGCTGGCAGAAATAGAAACACTGAGGATGTTACTCAGAAGCAGCAAACTTTCCTGCACTTTACTGTGGTCGGAGTCAAGAGAGCTTGAAATGTCTAACCTTGGGAAAAAAAGGCCATATTCCTCACCTGCTCCCCCCTCTAATCCCAGCTGTGGGAATTGGGAGCAACACAAGGGAAACAGGGATGTGCCTTCAGAGGAGGAAGCTGGGAATGGCACATTGCAAGGTGAAGTCTTTCCCTGCACTCAGCTCACACTGCAGACTGTCACACATAACACAGCACCACCTGAATTTGAAATCAATTTCTCATTCGCAGCTCTCCTCTGACATTTCAAATTCTTATTTTTTCATCGTGTGAAAAAGGCCAGTAATTGCATGAGGGAAATTCCTCAGCTGTGGGCATGGCAGAGAAATCAATTAAAATGTTCTAGTTTCATTTAGGGGAAAAGGATCATTCTGCTTTAACCACCTTAGCACAGGAGTGGATGCAAAAGCCAAAGTAAACCCAGCAGGACAGACCACTGCCATTAGGAAATGCTGAAAGCACAACACAGCTGCCACCCAAAACACTCATAACTGGAATTTCTTTTCTTGTAAAGAGGTTTGGTTGCACACAAATCAACAAAACATAACTTTCTGCATCCATAAGACTTTCTGTATCTCCCAGCCGAGTTCCCAAGTTCCCCCATCAGACTGATTCACATACAGTAAACCTAAACAGACTGAGAATTATGCCTGGCAATTTCACTTCCTCCCCAGTTTCTATCCCTTATGATATTCTTACTTCACTAGAAATACCATGTCTCTCAGGCATGCTCCTACCAATTTAGCTTCTTCCCATAAACTGCAGGCAAAGAAGCACATTCACCCCCACCTGAAAGCAGAAATATGCTGCAAGAGCTGGTGGTAGTGGGGTTTTGTTTGGCTTGCATGCACACATGTGTAACCAAGCCATAAACAAGAGACAGGGTTCATATCTCTGGGAAGGCTTTAATATGGCTTTAGAACACACTGAGGACCTCAAGCACAACTCCTGCACTTTGGGGTTAATCATCTTTCATTCCTTTTTGTCCATCACCTTTGCTGTGCAGACCCTTGGGGCACAGCTCTTGGGGCTGTTGAGTAAAACAGGACCCGGTCGAGCAGGATTTAGCACAGCACTAACCTCACCGGGATCTCCCACAGCAACTAAATACTCCAGTATTTATTTATCCACTTAAATGTACATTTTGAGCCAGCATCTGCTTTAAGAGATATACACATATGCAAGTCAGCAGCAGGAAATTGGGTCTTCTGGGAGATCATTATCTCTCAGAGCTGGCAGAGAGAGGATCCCTTTGAGACAAGCACCAGATCCTACAGCATTATGCCAAGCACTGATGATGCTGGTGATGCACCTACAAGAGGTGCCTCATTCCACCTGCACAGCTGTGATGAGGAGCAAGCAATGCCTGCTGCCCCCAGTCACACGTGAACACCTCCTCCTCCCCACGCTGCAAACCCAGGACTCATCTGTGAGGAAATAGCTCCCTTCTCTCCCACTGCTTTGGATACAGGAACTGACTCATCCGTAGCAGGGTTTTTCCCCCCCCTGCCTTTTTCCTCATTCCAATGCAGATATGAAAAATAATAGTCTTCGTTTCAATATTTAATCATATGCTTCATTTAATAATGAGTCCAAGAATAATTTAATCCTGGCTATCAACATAAAAGAGATATTGTTCTTTTTGCTTGATTATGTACTAAAATAAAAACCCCTCTGCTCTCCAACTTCTCAAAGGCCAGAATTTTGTTCGTTCTAACTTACATTATAAACACAAATTACTTTATAGATTTGATTACACACACAACACCTTGACCTGCATTTGGAAAGGGACAGGGGATGCTTCTCCTAGCAATTTCACCTGCCTAATTACAAATGCTGCCGTCTCCCTTGAATGAACAAACTCACTTATGAAACAGAGAGGGAGCTGACATTTCATGGCACATCGCCTCATACCTCAGTGAAGAGAAACACATCACGTGCCACAGATTTCTGGAAGCATCACCACTCCCTTATGGTACATGATCTCTTGCCAGGAATAAATAGGACAGAGTCCAGCACTGGAATCACATAACATTTGGCTTACACATCATTTTTCTGTTACTGCACATTATTATACCAAAAGCGCTGTTCAGGTACTGGCCACTCTGGAAAAATCTCATTAGCTATGAAAAACCTGGACTTAAGTATGAGGTGATTAATAATCAGGAATGTCTTCCTTAGATACCCATTGAAAACTTGAAAAGAGTCCAAACCTCTGAAGAGGGCAAGTGCTTTTGCATATTACCTTTATGTGATTTAAATGATCCCCCAAAACGTGCTCTTTTGAGGACAAATGGTGCTTGTTCTCTATACATTTGTAAATGCTTTAGAAATGGCCTCCAAATATTTTAAGCATCTATAAAGCACAATAATGAGAATGCTGTTGTTTTGCATTAAATATTTTAACAAAAAAAAAAATTACTTCTATCTTGGCAATATTCATGCACTTAAACTCTCTGCTTTGTTTTTCTCTAAAGACCTTTAATTACAGCTCTTCCATACTTTTCATCTAAAACATTTCTGCTCAGTATTACATGTGTGCACTTCCACTCTTAAATCCTTCTTCCTCCTGTTTCTCATCATGCATACTTCCTTTGGAAACATTAAGTAGGATTTATCACTTATTTCTGGAAAAAGAAAGTGTTTAAAATTTGAATACAAGTCCTTCAGAGATAAAGCATCCCAGGTTAAATTTAATGATGTCCAGGGGAATACTATGCAAGTGATGAGCTGCCTGCTAATATGTCAGTGCTTTAGGGAAGAAAAATATCAATTAAATTTCATAGCATGCAACTACATACTGACCTTGAAAGCTATTTGTAACTTAGTTTAAACTTGAAAATTCAAAGTCTAAGTCAGAACTTCTGCCCTAATTGGTTTTAACATCACTGAAGAAAGGCACAGTTCTGTAGAGACTACAGAAATACTAAGAGATTCAATCTGAAGAAAAAGAATTCCCCCAAATCCTATTAAGTGTTTAACCATGATATTTGTGTGTGCATCTGGTCTCCTCCCACCAGTCTTGGGTTTTGGCCATTGCTTCAAGAGATATTGACAGTGCTTTTTTCTTTCAGCCTTCTGAAAATGCTAAAATATCCCAACAATCATGATAGCCCACAGCTGCCAGCTCCTCAGCAGTGTCACCCCAGGGCCTGAGTGAGAATTTCTGTGACTGAGCAGTTTATTACCAAGAGAACAATTCAGCAGCGTGGACACAGCACACACACAGCAAGGGCCACACAGGAGAAAGAAATCTGATGGTACCAACTGCTCCACCACGCAAAGGGAACCCAAAAGGGGAATCTCTCACCTGCAACCAGACTTCATTTTAAAGCCTCTCCCACAGCAGTGCCCTTTGCTAAGCAAGCTACAATTCACACTGTGCCACATATTCCACTGCAATTCTAATGGCAGGGGGTAGCTTGGGGGGTTTTCAATTATTATTTTTATCTGCACTAACCTAGCCTCTCAGTCAGAGATTTCACCATCAGGAAGAAATGACAGTAGAATATACAACTATCTTTCCTACTATAGAGTTCAAGCAAAGAAAAAAATCCCATATAGTTATTCAGAATAAATATACTTAATTTCATCAAATATGTGCAAGCTGCATTCCCAAGCCACCAGGCAGAAAAAGGGAAAGGAAGTTGTTGTGTATTTACCAAGTATGTCTAGAAAAGCCCAGCTCATTCTAGCTACAATCCAACTTGCCTTCTGTAAAAGTTTCCAGAGCACAGGCAGCAACAGCAGGACATACGTGTGCCATTGTTAGAGGACAGCCAAGCGTGTCTTCTCAGTGAAAGTCTTCTGGACTTCGTATCAGTAACAAAAGGTTTTGAAACTCTTCCAATGTTCCTTGGAAGTTGAATTAAAATTTGTGATGCCGGAGCTGACGAAAAGGCACGATAGTGAAACAGCAGAGCTCCCTCCTCCTCAGCTAACAGCACTTAATCTGGCCAGAGTGAGGTGGGATCCATTTATCTACTCTGAGACTTAATGTGGTAACTCTTTTCAGGTGAGAAGCTCATTTACATCATGACTAGCAGCTGGTCAGAACAGCTGGTGTCAGAGCACCAGGTCAAGCGGGCAGGCAGACAGAGCCATTAGCCCTATCAGTTATCCCTGGTAAGGGGGGTTTTCTTTCCCTTGCAGCAAGTGAAATATAAAATCCTGCACAACTAACACTTGTCCAAGTCAGCTCTGAAATCCAGAGCTCTCTGAGATCCAGCTCAACTGATTTTGAAGTTAAAAAACATGAGAAAATAAAAGGGTTCTTCTGATAAGGGCTCACAGACCCATTTATCTGAGACTCTGCATGCTAGCTTAGCCTGTAGTTTAATAAACCTCTACCTATAACTTTCCTGTCACCAGACTGTGGTGAATTCTGCAGCAGCCTGAGGCATCCACATCCCATCAGACCCACAGCTATATACACATAAATACACACACAGCTCTTTCCTCTGCTTTGAAACATCCTGCGGAGGCCAAAGCATGAACTCTTCCTGCAGAACAGCCTGGGCTCTGTATAACATATGAAGTTCCTTCACCATGAAATTTGCTCTCAGACTTTTTAAAGTCTGAGTAATTATTTGAAGAGCAAAAGACAAATCAGACAGCTCCTAGCATCGTGTTAAGGATCCCAGGAGCAACAAGCAGCTCTTTATTCATGGAGTGTGAGCACCAGGGCTCAGCTCAGAGGGAAGTCTGCAAGCAGACAGAGCAGGAACCCATTAGACTGAAAAGAAATGCCAGAAATCCGCATCAGAGGCTCAGGCAGATCCTCCCAGAGCACCAGTCCAGTCCAGCCCCAGCTCCTGCAGCCCTCAGACGGCTGGATCTTCCTTAAGTCTCTGTGTAACGGGATAAAATGAGATGCTGAGGTTCAGTGACACAGCCCGAAGGGAATTAAGGTCTGCCACGTCCCTGCTTAGAGGGGATAGAAATAAGCCTGCAGAGAACTCTTACCTAGAGCAATGACAACAGGCAAAGCTACCACACAGCTCTTGGGCTGCTGCAGCACTTTGGGAACAAGAATATTTCATGTGAGCAGCCTGCCTGGTGCGGACACACAGCAGGGCTCTCCTGCTGAGTCAGACTCTTCTCCCGGGGTATTTTCCCTGCACTGTTCAGCCTGTGGCCACAGAACAGCAGGAACAGACTCACTGTCACATAGGTGTTCCTTCTAGAAGTGGTGGAAGCACTCGGTGCTTTGCTGACCCTCCAAGGAGGGGCTGCAACAGCTCCTACCTGGGGCTGACAGCAGCTGTAAATCAAGAGGGGAAAGTGGGAAATGGGCAGAGGAGGGGGATGCTAAACACTAACAAACCCGAGATAAGCTGGGTCTGTAGCAAAAATATTTACAATATAGCATCTGATCACCTAGATCTTGCACTTCAGAATTGTTTCCACTGCCTCTGGCCCAGGGAAGTAATGTGGCTTTGCTACACTGCATGGGCCATTAGCCTCCATGGAAAGTTCATTCCCACACGTCCCAAAACTCCTATCAGGAGGGAATTTCACACCCTCCCCAAGGCGCTCGTCAAACTGTGCATCAAAAACAAAAGCCTCTCTGCAGCAGGAATCCAGTAAATTAAACCCAGGTTTTTTTACACAGCTAGTTGTGTCTGGGATCAAACAAAGAGGACATTTCTTTGGAGACTACTTAACCCTTTGGAAGGGCTTTGGTCCAGGATATGCAGGCTGTCCTCAGCCTTAGAAGGTTGGTGGTAACAGCCTCAGGTATTTTTCCATACTCTACACAGCCCAGGAGGGGACAGACCCAGCCTCTGCTCCTCAGCAGCACTTAAGAAGCACTTCCACCTTAACAATAAAACATTTAAAGTCTGGGTGCTTCTAAAACACATATTCAAGTTCCAACCCCCTTCCCTAATTTCCCCAACCACATTATCAGTTTTACCACAAGAGGAAAAAAAAACCCACAAAAACAAAAACCCCTTTGAGCATTTCATAACTGGGTGGGGGTTTAGTATCACTAAAGCCTCTCACTGGTTTTCAATACAGCTTTATTTTAAGAAAGCATCTATTATATGAAGCTTGGGCTTTGGCAGGCAGAGCAGAAGCCTGGCCAGAGCAGAGAAGGAGGACAATACTCAAAGTGCACTATTATTGTGTCACTTTTTCATATTTCTTAATACCAACTTAGTGAAAAAGTTTACTACTTATTGGAAGTTACTTAGCATATGACTTCTACATTATTCTGCAGCCATGAAAGAGCCTCTCCCTTTCTGTCCTCCTACACAGACTTAGTAGAAACATTTTCTAGCAGTTCATCTGAGCCAGCTATTTAGTTTTTGCTTGGCAATATTTTCAACTAGAGGCAGGTCCAGCCTCCAGGAAAACAAGTTATGCAGCAAGAGGGTGGGACACTATCAGAGAACACATAATAAAGTAAATACTAAGTATGACCCATGAAAGGAAAACTTAGAGATATTGTTTCCATAATATTGTAAATTAAGAGTCATTGACACTGATGTAAAACGTTATATTCCTTGTGTGCTGTTTTTCATTCATTGGCCATAGAGTGGAAGGTCAGAGCCTGGTCCAGAAAAAAAGTACACTGTGAAGGGCCAACACCAAACCCAGCCATGACCCAACATCAAAACAGCAGCCCAGGAGGATTAAGGGAAAGATCCTCAACCCAGCTCATAAACCTTCCACTTAAGTCATTGAGTAGGAAAAACATCACAGCCTTTTTTCCTCTGCTGCACCCAGGGTTCAATGGACCTAAAGCAGCTCCTCCATCAAGCAGGGTACTGCTGGTATGGATGAGGAGATATTGCTGTGCATTTATTGATTAGCTTCCACCCAGCATTTTCCAGTTGCCTGAGAATCAATTCAATACCATTACTGAAAGAAATAAGGATAAAAAAGCTGGATGGGTACCTTTGATCTACACAGTTTTGCCAGGCACCAGCAGCTAAAGCATTGCTGAGACTCTCCTTAAGACATTTTCCCCTCCTCGGAATTATTTTGCAGTTCATTCAATAAAGCAGCAAAATAATTTCCTGACAAACTAGGAAATGACTGTTGGACTGAATTCAAGAACTTCAGAAAATATTAGAAACAGAGCTTTCACAGAAAGTGCTTGGATCCCACTGACCTTACAGACAAGTCAGACTGTCACTTCCTCAGCCATCAAACCCAACCTGCTCAAAGACTGGTGGGAGGGAAATAATCTTCACTGAGTCATGTTCTACTGCCTTCCACCTCAAACACACTTCCAAATGCAAGCCTGAAGGAGTCACACACACAAAAACCCTCATCCACTCAGACCCTGCCATAACACTTTGCTGCAAAACCAATGCAATTGGTAGAAAGTATATTTGAAGGTCTGAGTTGTGCAGGGAAGTCTCCAGGGAGTAGGTGGGCAGGGGAATCACACCACCAAGTTCAACCTGCAATGGCAGACAAGTTCCTTCAAGTCCATGCCTACACTCTCCCTGCTGGGAGCACGGGCAGGAACAGCAGCTCACCCACACAGCCTGCAGGCTCCCCAGGAGAGGCTGCCCTGTGTTCAGCAGCAAAGCAAGCACAGCTGCACACCAGAGCTGCACCTCCCTGCCCCAGTGCAACACCCTCTGTTTCCCCAAACACCCTGTGCTGCCCCTGTGCAGCACAAGGCGCTCCACAAACAGCTCAACCAAACCAAAGCTGGGCAAGTTCCTCAGTTATTCATGGTCCCTAATGCTTCTCCAGAACACACACCACTGACACCAAGAGAAAATCCAAAAAAAACCCCCCAAAAAACCCCCAAAAAAAACCAAAACAAAAAACCTCCCAAGAACTTAAGCAAAGTTTTATTTTATTTTACCTGCTGCAAATTAAAAACAACTGCTCCTACTTATTTCAGCTCTAGCAGCTCACTCTCCATCTACTTTTGACTCAGAGCAGTGCCCAGACAAAGCAGAGTACCAGTGCTGCTCTGAGTTGAAGATTGCCCGATAATTATCAATTATTACAATTGGTTATAATCAATTATTACTGTAATTGATGGAGGTTATTGTTTTGCTCCTTTACGGCTGTCACACACCTCCATCTAGGCCCCAAACCATGGAACCTAAAAAACCTCGAGTTCATTGGGGTTCACTGCTCTGGGACTGCTGAAGGGATGAGGGAAGGTGCTCACAGAGAACACAACATCACTGTGTTTTCATGCCAACAAACTGCACCATTTCTTAAAGTCTTAATTCCACCCTGAAAAGGCCCAAGAGTGCTCTGAGCGGTGGCCAGCAGAAAGGCTCCCCTCTGCTCCAAGGACTGGGTGAAGCTCAGTAAAGGGAATGAAAAAACTACACAGGCTCATTATAATATTGCAGTATGGTTCATTCCTCTTGAGAAAATAACTGCAATATATGGCAAACTGACTTCTAATTTTTTTTTTTTTTAAGAAGACAAACCACATTCAAAGCTGTCATTTCCTGAAGGCTGCACTATGGACTTGGTGCAGGAGGATGGGGAAACTCCTGACTCAGCCCAGAAGAGAGATGGGATCTGCTACAACACATGGGGAGAACAGGCAGCTGGGCTACCCTGTCACAGGGACACTGTGGTGGCCCATTCAAACACTGGCTAAAGCAAATTCTTGTCTTCTTGTCTCACTAGCAAGGTTAATGTCAGCAGCAGTGAAATGGGAGTAATTTCAACAACTTACCAGAAAGTTTAGGAATTGCTCCAGGGTCTTGTGAATAAGAAATTAAATAAAAGCACTGCTGTACAGTTTTCTTGCAGATTTTAGGGGGTTTTGGCTAGCAAAATGTTGGTAGAATTAAAACTGAAAAATGAGTACAGCATTTGCCTTGATCTAGCAGAGAGCCACAGCATGTTTCCAAGTATTTCCCCCAATCTCCCATGAGACTTCCCATTTCCTTAACTGTAAACATGTGAGAAGTCTCTGCACAACTGAACTAAAAGTAGTACATCTGCTTTCTCAACAGTTACACTTGCCTATTAAATTTTAAACTCTGTTCCTAAGTACGTGAATATTTGTGTACCCAGTCAGAAGCATTAGATTCCCTTGCAAGACCTTCTTTCTGGTCAGATGCTCCAAAAGAAACAAGTGTAGCTGCTGGCAACTGCTCAGCAAATTGTTTTTTCCAGAAACACACACCAACTATTTCCATCCAGAGATTCAATGTTTCCTTTAGAAAGGAAATAATTCAAGACTTTTTTTTTTTCCCCAGAAGTAAAAATTAATCATTTCAATATTTACATTGTCAAGCTGGTGTTTAGTCCCACCATTTGGGGGGTGGGACACATTTGAATTAAATGAACCAACTCAGTGAGCTGCTGCTACCTGGAAACTCATCTCTGGGACAAAGAAACATATCAATAGAGCATTTACTCTCTGCCCTTCCTTCCCTTAGTTTACAACCAAAGCAATTTAAATGTAATGCATGCATCAAACCAGTGTAGCTCTACAAACACCTATGTGACCATAGTCAAGCAGGAGCCTCCAGGATTTAAAGGGTGCCATTCACAAGGTGAGATTTCCTAACATTAGGGAAAATGTACATTAGAATCCCAGTACTAACATGAAGAGGACACTGTATGAACACTCAGGGTTCTGAACTCTCAGAACCTCTGCTGAAGCTGAAGTCTCAGCTGAGTCTCACCCACACCAGCCACCAAGCCCACCTCAGCAGTGCAGTGACCACCCAGTGGCAAAAAGGAGATAATTTAAAACACCCGTTTGGTAGGAAGATGGTCATTACTGATTCTCACAGCAAGGGAGACAAAGAGAATAATTTGAGCCAAATACATCCTTAATTTTTCCCCCGCTGAGATAAGATTACAATAGCCTTCCAATCTTTAGCTGCTCTCTTTTGTGAGTTGCACATATGTGCTTTTTATTAGCCTTGGGCTTTGCAATTAGATGGATTTTCAGTTACTTCCAGAAATGCTGCAGGATGACTGAGCTGCAGCTAATCTTTGCATCTCACTAAATGGGAATATGAAAAATGCAGTGTGGCTCCCCAGCACTACAGCCAATGCATCTCAATTCTGCACTTCCACACAGAAATACAGTAATGCTGAATTTCACATCTGAACCCTTACACAGGCACCAAAAAGGAGAAAACTAGTTATAATCATTGATTTGCAGGGAGGAGAAGGAAAAATAACACAGACATTGCCTGCCAAGAGATGACCAATTTTCCAATAGTTCTGCCACACAGAAACTCTGTAGAGATGTAAGCTTCCTTTTTAAATTTTTTTTAACTTTAAAACCATTACAGCAAAACAGAAGATTACAGCTGCAACAAGCTATCCCTTAACTCTAATTAGAAAGTATTTGTTGTCTGGATTTAAAACTTCCCAACGTTGTGTTAATGAACTGTAACACTGCAGCAAAAGGTATTAATAAACATGCCAGACTGTGGATTAGATAACAGATCTCTACTCCCAGTTCAAGGATGCTGGTGGGGGAATTTTCTTTGCTGCTTCAATCCAGAAACTGTAAAACAGGGAATTCAAGTATTTAAAGTGGAAGACTGAGGGAAACTATTTACCTTGCAAAATTATATTTAAACATCTACTCTATATTCTGTTTTGAGAGAAGTAAGTTTCTTCTAATCTACAAATGAACACAAATTATGTTTTGGGAGTTTTTTCCTCCTTGAAAGAAAACAAGCAACAGAGTAGTTGACAGGAAAGAGAACACAAAACAGTTTTAAAATTGTTTGGGTTTTTTTCATTGTTGCTTGTGTGTGGTTGGGTTTGTTTGCTTGTGTTTGAAAGGGGGGTTGGTTATTTTTCTTGTGGAGTTGATTTTTTAGTGTGACTTGTTTAAGATTCCTTTTAAGATTCCAGAGAGAAGCAAATAAAAAGTGACTTTGAAAATCACACAGGCTGAGGGGCAGCAGCAGTAGAGGATGCACAGAGGGAAAGGAAGGGGCTCTTTCCACCCACCAGCAAATACATTTTCCATCCTCCAGCAGATCTCCCTATTGTTTTCTAAGGAATTCCTCTATTTACCTTTCATCAGGGCCTTTCACTCATCTCAAAAGCCTTTATTCCTGCCCATGGCTGTGCTCAAACCCCGGCATTACACAACATGATCTAATACGCCGTGTGCATGCTGATGGCAGACGTGCCAGCTTGGCTCTCTGCACCTCTGTGGCCACTGCAGCAGCTCCTGCTGCCTCTGCCAAAGCTCTGCTGGCCCAGGTCACGGCACTGGCCCAGCCTGGCTCTCCCTGGGAACTTTTCTGTTGCCCTGCTTTGAAATACAAGCAGCACTCTCTGTGCCAGGAGCAGCACAACAGGCACACTCAGACCCTCGCCCATGTGCAACAGCCACTGAGCTGCTGGGCTGGCTGGGGATGATTTCACCACCCCAGCATCTTCCTCCAAGGGCACCAAGTCCTCCAAACATCTATGCAAAAGGAAGAGAAGGGGGAAAAAAACAGGAGAGAGAAAAAGGAAAACCATTTACTGGTCAGTGAATCCGAGCTGTAACCTGACCCTGGCTGCATCTTGCCACCAACAGCATTAACTACAAGCAGCTTCCATTCAGCAGCTCCTGCCAAAAATAAACAGTGCTGGCTTTCCTGGCTGCTTGCTTGGGTTTGCTCTCAATGTTTTTTCTTCTTGCTTCTTCTGGCTAATTGGGATATGCTACGTTTCCTCCAAGTAGTTTCTTAGTTTCTACCCACTACATTACTAAAATTGGAGCAGTTTCTCCCAGTACAGAATGAAAATAAAAGCTGCTTGATCAAAGATGGCCACAGCAGGCAGCCTGGCATTCTAGGGGAAAGATGGGAGGAGGAATATGAAGGTTAGAACAGGTACACAGCAGCTCAAAGGTGGTGAGGATGCTCTAAAGGTGTCACACCAATGCATTTACCTTCTGGAGAAAAATCCAGCAACCAACAGCACACACACTGGACCTGGTCTGAGTTGCAGCAGGCAAAAGGTTTTAATAACAACCACAGCAAAGTGAGAATTAAGAAATACATGACCAGTGCTAAAGAGTATTTAGGAAACACCAACAATAAACCCAACTGATTTAAGCTTTTCGACAAGGTTGCTTATACAAAACCTCCTTTCTTGCTTCCCCTAGACCCAGCAATGCAAGCAAACAAAAGAGGAAAGAGCAGTTTTGTCAGGCTAAACAGCATGTTTCTGACCCAGCCACTGAAAAATAAGTTCAAAGGCCCTTTAAAACTCCTATTTTAATATGCTGTAAGTAGCACTCTCTGCCTTCTAATTTGTTCAGCTCTTTGAAACACCTAATTTCCTCTGCACTGTCACTGCACAGCACTCTGAAACCTCATGGAGCCCTGCCACTTGATTCAACACCAACAGTCACGTTTCAATAGGCAATTCCACTTGAAAGGTTTATAAATGAAGAGAAAAAAAGATGTCTTCAAACCAGAGAATGCAATGCAACACCATTTATTTATATCCAATCCTCCTTTCTGTTGCTGGCTACTGTAGGCAGGCACAAGAGAAGAGGTGCTTTAAAGCTCAATAATTAATTCTAAGTGGTTTTAAAATGGCTAGAGATTTAAGGTAGACAAGATGCAACACTGGAATTAGAGTCAGGCTGCCGTGCTCTTTGCTCTGCTCTGGAATGCACTGTTTATTCTGGCACCACACAAAATACATAATTGATTTCTCAAGGAAAAGAAATGAGAAAAAACAGCCCCATAAGCCTCATTATTCTATAAAACAAAAGTAAAAGGGTGTGCTCCAAGACAAATCACAATTGTATTTCAGTAGGGTAGGAGATTTGGAACAGAATCATAATTTCATATTTATTAAAATTCATTTACTACAATTGCCATCAACAGGACCCCCAGGCTGCTAACAAGAACTTCCCTAGAGTCACAAGCATCAACTTCTACAAGCATATTCAGATTTAAGAAAAATTAAATTAAAAATAAATTTAATAATATTACTTTGGAGAACATTTATCATTCCCGACTGTGGGGATTTTTGAGTTGTGGGGATTTTTTTCCCTTCCCAAACTTTCTTATTAAGATTTTGTGCAATTATAATGAAACTTGACAATAAACCACACGGTGCCTAAGCACACTCCCAAATTAGTAAACTGGTAATTGCACCAGATACACAGCAACTGTTTGTGTGTCCTCAGAGAGCAAGTGCTCAGAGACCAAGCAGGATTCCAGGGGGTTTCAGAACATCCCTGAGACAGAGCAAAACACCAGGGCAAGAAATGCAATGTGCTGTTCACAGCTGGACTAAAAGAGCACTGTGGGGACTCCCTGAACCCTCAAACCACCTGGGTCCCTCCAGACCCAGCAGAGGAAGAGCAGCTCATGAGGAAGGTGAGGGACCCACCTGTGCTGCACCCCACAAACTGGCCCACAAGGAAACTGGCACCCAACATGCTCTGCTTGCCCACACCAAACAAGAAAAATCAGTGTTTGTAGCTCAGCTGAGCCTCAGCACTACAAAGTGAGCCAAAGCCTTCAAACATTCAAATGAGGAAAGAAAGATATGTGAAAATGCAACCAAAAAAACACCACTGAAAACCCCACGACAGCAAATTAAAAACCAAACAAAGCCCACAAATAAATGCAATTAAAGCAGAGAGCAACTACAATGCTAGCAAAGGGGAGGGATCACAAGGAGAGGGACATGTCACGGTCTTCATCTTTTTCATACGTTCAGGAATAATAATTAAAGGCAGAACACAATGAGATCCAATTTGTCACACAACACCTGCAATCAACTGAGCAAAAAAAGCTACATAAATAAAACTCCAATCCAAAAACCACACTATTTTACTCATACATTGAAAAGTATACTTCATGATTGTTTAATTAAAGTCATTTTTAGCTTTGCATGGCTGCAATCACCAAACATTGTCTCCCTGTCAGCATTTGAGGGGCTAACATACTGTTGCCAACAATTAGCACAAATCTGGCTGACATTGTTTTCTCTAAAAATAAACCATGCATGTTAAGTAGCTTGAGAACAAACATGAAAACAAGATTTTAGGATAACATTTTTCTTCTCAGTGGAAACACAGTAGTGCAGGAAGCGCAAGTAATCACTCCAGGATCCAGTCAAGCCACCACCACACCTTTGCTGTTGGCAAAGTGCCATCAGGATATTTATTGGGGGTTCTGAACACCTGTGATTAACAAACCTTTCTAAACAGAAGGAAAAGATTAGGACCAGTATCTTGGCCAAAATCCCAATTTCCTTTCTTTACCAGCAAAGGTCTGAGCATGGGCATCATCATGGCAACAGAAGAGTGTGCAAAAAAACACCCTTTAAAGTTCTTTTCTTTTGAAAAACTGACTTGTCTCTTAACTGGAGCCATCAAGAACAACACAAACAACACCACAAGCATGCAAGTGACTGGGCTGGAGAAGGCAGCAGTCATCTGAATGAGGAGCAGCTGAGAAGCAAGCATGCAAACACTTCCAAGGGCAGCTTTGTTCACTGCCCATCTTCAATTTCAGGACACTCCACCCCAGATGTGGTTGCCCAACAAAGATGCTTAAACGTGACTCAGAGATGACTCTAATCCTCCTGAAGAAATACTGTATTTAAATACAGACTGAAACTGCCCAAAAGGGAAGAAAACAGTTTCTTATTGTTGTTTACAGCCAGGACTGTTTAAACTCCTGCGCTGACAATAGAAATTACGAACCTACTCCAAGGACTAGAAGCAGATACATATTCCAGTTTTGAAGCCAACACATCTCCTTTCCCGTGCTTGCACAACATATGGATTAGAAGTAAAGGTGGCTTTGGGTGGCAGAGCATTAGGCAGGGGTCTCATCCACACTCTGACTATTCCCTCTCACACTGCATTACACTATGCTATTACAAAACTAATGCTGGAAACCCTTAACCAGACTGAAGAAGTTAACATATTCTGCTCAGCGGATAGCAAGTCTATAACTACTTATATTATACCCTGTTCTCATCTCTGAAGGCTTTTATTCTCCAGAGCAAATTAATCAGGCAGCTTGCATTATATGCTCTTTCTCCAGGCCTTGCTCCTCTAGGCATCTCTATTGATCTTCACTCAGCAAGCCATTAGCAGGAGGTTTTGAAAATTTGCTGGTTTTACAGTTCCCAGAGAAAGCCAAGTCCAATTTAGGGGGAGTGCCAGGTTCAGATGTGAGAGCTCAGTCCTTCAGGGGAAAGATCACCATTTCTCAAAACACGCAACAACACTCAAATCCTGTTCTGCTGTTCACTCACATATGCCTGTGCTTCTACTGCTCAGCGCTGCTGTCTGCTAAAGGAAGGCTTTTCCAGATGGCCAGGGAGAAGAGAATTCAGAGAGAACAGACAAGTACCACATACCTAGAGTCAGCAAATAAGCCAGGGGGAAAAGAGTCTATGAGATTGATACAAAAAAAACAATGGGAGAAAGATATGGAGAGAGGGGTAGGCAGGTGACAACTTTTAATACGTAACTGTAAGCTTTTGGACAAATAATTTTTCCCTTGGACTTCAAAAGGTTGCCTCTTCAATATATATACCTCTCCTGGGTTCCCATTTCCTCTCTAGTCCAATAAAGTCCTAGTGGCAAAGAAAATTGGTGCAACTGCAATGTATTTTTGCCACATTTTTTGTCGTGTGTGTGAGATGACCTTTGTTCCTTCTTTTGTAAGTTGTTTTCCCTAGGCATGCATGAAAGCAACCCAAACCTGATCACCCATCCTTCCTATTAAATACCATAGGAGACCCTGCCTAAGGGCTGAGCACACCAGGAGCCAGGCAGGCAGAGGGAAGTGCTGGCTGTGCCGAGGGCTCCCCGCACCACGTGCGTGAGCACACTGCAATTCTGTTGTGCCAAGTCTCCAGCTGACTTTCACACTGTGCAGACATTATCCCCTGGCAAACAATGGGGCTCATTCTCCCACCCGTTCCTGCTGTACACCGTGTGTCCCCATGGATCCAGAGGGCACAAATGCCAGCCTGGGATAAAGTTCCCTGCTCGCAGCCTTTGCCCAAAGCCAGGCTCACTGCTCCACCCATGAGCTGAGCCTGGCTGGGCATCCCCACACTCCTAGAGGGAAGAAAGTGGTGGAATGAGAAAAAAGAAACCCTCTGTTTTAGACTTGAACTGGCCCAAAGTCCAGGGATAGAGATTTAAATCAACAAGTAAATGTAGTTTAAATTATTTGCCCTTAGAGACATAAAGAATATCACACTAAAAACAACCTGAGTGTGTAATACCAGTGCCAACTGCTCCTCTCTTTCCCCCATACAGCATTGTGTTGTATCCCAGCACTGACCGCTGTTCTGAAGAGTGCATGATTTTAAAACACCAACTCAAATTTGAGGTTTAATTCCCTTACAGCTGCTGCAAGAGCAACAGGAGGGGCAGAGCTGTGTAACCAAGCTGGCCAAGCCCAGCAGCACAGCCATGCCTGCAGCTCACCTGACCTCTCACAGCAAAACTTCTTTGTGGCCACAGGAAGCCAGGACACGGAGCCTGACTTGCTCCTAGCACTAAGCAACACATTGAGGACAGATCTGCTCATCTACAGCCCAGCCTGAGGGACAGCAGCCCCTGGGCCACCAAGGGACCACTCCTCTCTCCTTGGCTTGCTGCACCTCGCAGAGCTCCACATCAACAACTGCCTGGCACTGTGCTGCTGCTGGGAAGGCTGGCCAGGAGCTTCCTTGGAGCTCCAGCACTCCAGGACCAGCTCCACTTCCACTTCTGGACTGCAGTGGAATGTTTTATTCAGCAGGAACCAGAGGTGAGTCAGTCCTCCTGCCAGCCACGGACCTCAGGGTGAAGGAGGTGATGGGTGTGGGGGTCAAGCATGGCTGGTTCTCCACCATTTCAGTATTGACTCTAACTGGACTCCCTGCCCTTGTTTTCAGTCACAGTGGGCCCATGGGTGCCCCAGCACACCCCGGTGTCTCTGAAGCCTCACAAACCCCAGCAGCACAGCCCTGGGGAAGGTGGCCCTGGGGAGGCAGCAGCAGATGGGGGAAGCACAGCCCTGCCATTTCTTGCAGTGTGCTGGGACACAGTTACCAACCCACCAGCCCCAGTCTGGGGAGACACTGCTGCAGCTCCTGCATCCCAGCCAGGAAATCCCAGCCACAGCTAAATTGTGTTTATTCCAGCTCTCCTGAGAGTGCAGGGCTCGGGCTGTGGTGCAAGCCCAGATGGCTCTGGCCATGCTGCAGGGGTGATGACTGGCCCTGGCTGGTCAGCTCTGGCCAGAAGCCCAGTGGCGTCACAGCCAATTAATGTGGTTTAGAAACATCTCCACCCTGCACCTACTCTCCACTGAAAGGAGGGGAAAAGAGAAAGAAATAAAAAAGGAAGAAAGAAATAAAAAGGCAACGTGCACCCCGTGTTCCCACTGCATGCATTTCCCCCAGCAGTCACTGGTTGGGAAGGAAAGGCAGAATAAATCCCCTCCACAGGGGTATCCAAACTCAATTGACAGGGGAGATAAATCTGTACCCAGGAGGAAATCAAGCTCTCTCCACTACAGACCCAATATAGATTGTGTAATGAGGTGCTTCCTTGCCCACACCACCACAAACACAAGCTGCCTGCATGCAGAAAAATAAGTATATATAGTTTTCTTTAGAAATCCACCACCCATTTCACCTCCCCCTCACTTCAAGCAGTGAAAACAGCTTCTGTCCAACTGTCACGTGAGATTTAAGCAGAAATGACAAGAAAGGCAGCTTTGTGCAACTCTCCCTGCAATTTTCCCATCTACGATGTGCATGGAGAGATGGAGAATTCAACAAAATGCAGAGGAAAAAATAAAATGACCAAGTAACAATAATACTGAACATAATACAACCCCGCCACTGACCCACAGACCAGCCACTTGCTTCTCCAAAACTGGGTATTCTGCTGCTTTTTCCTGCAATTTATTGAAAAAATACCAACAAAATAACAGGAATACAGTCCCAAAGGAAAGTTTTCCCCATGATGATCCTCTGCCACTGCCAAATCCCCTCTTTAGGCAATGATCTAGAGCTCTGGCAGGGTCTAGATTCAGTACCCTAGCCCAGGCTCACCCTCATTTCATGTAAACACGCTAATACCATGCCATGCATGTAATTTTCTTGTAAAGGGATGCAGACCAGCCCTGGCAGCAATCACTACAGCAGCTCCATACATAACTCTCCTGATTATCCCAGCTACAACCCTGTTAATGTGGCCCTCTGCTCTTTTTAACGTAGCCTTTCACACAACTGCCTAAACCATGATTTGCTCATTTTGCAAGATCTAAGGCTTGTACTAGACAGCCTCTCTTAGGGGTATTTAACCCACATCACAGGTTAAATAGTGCACCAGTGTGAATTCTGGAGAAGCAAATGGCTCACAGTTCATTATATGCATTACACAGTTTGGGTGGGTTTGGTGCTGGGTATTATCAGTTTGGGTTTTTTTTTTTTTTTTTTAGTTTTGATTTTGATCCACCATTGAAAAGCTTTCCTGGACACTTGTCCCGATGGTCCATTATTATTAACAAGTCCCCTAAGCAGGTGTGAAAAGCCTTTGAGATTTTCTGGCTCAAAACCACAAGGGAATGATCAATGACACAAGATGATGAGCTGTGTTTGTGGAAGGCACTGGGAATGAAGAACAACCCACAGACACACATCCAGAAATATCTAAATGTACAATCCTGAGGAGAAATGATCTTTCAGTTTTTCATCTTTCCCCTTGTTGAAGATTAAATATCAGTTTTGAATCTTGTTGCCAAAAAGCTTTAAGACAGTGGATCCATCAGAGAGAAGTGAAGAGACATCTCCAGTTATTAGTTATAAAACCATATCCAAAGGCTACCAAGCCAATTTCCCTCTCCAAAATTCTTCATCCTCCACACAAACCTCATCCCCCTCCCCAGTATTCCCAATATATACACAACATCCAGAAGAGCTGGCAGGTGGGAAAAACAAAGCAGGGCTGCTGTTGCACTTGGCAGAGCTCTGGAAGATGAGACAGAAATGCCAAGGGCAGGGGCAGGGGAAGGGCTCTGCTCTGCAGGGCACTCTGATGTGCTGCAGCAATCCCGGTGTGATTCCAGAGCCATCAATCCACGAGCCTTCTGCAGAGCAGGCAACAGGGGCTGGGAGAAGGATGATCGTCCACAGCAACCTACTGCCTTGCCAGCCTGCTGGCTGCACTTTCCAGCTGATTAAGCCCAAGGATTGGGGGGAATTTCACCAACTAAATCCTCAGAATATAGAAAAGGGAGGGAGAGGTGAGAACAGCAATGGGTGAAGGACATTCAGCAGCAAAGATGACTTTTCCTGTTAGAGTAACAAAAATTCACAGTCACTAAACAAGTGGAGAGAGGACCTTTTAGCAGGAACAGCTGAGAGACTGATTTGAGAAAAAGACCATTTTTACAGAGTGAAAAGCTCTACCCCATGCAGCTATTTGTAGCTGGTAGAATACACTGGATTTCTTGCCTTTATCACCACAAACAAGAGGCTGTTTGTACTGTAAAGCTGCAAGTTACACGGCCAGTACCAATGTCTGTTCCTTTATACTTCATCCCCCAATTTTATCATAAGCAAACATGCAGCTTACAGTTGCCTATAAATTTCATCCTCAAACTCTTCAGAACAAAACACCACGTACTTTAATCTTAATGTACTCCCTATCAAAAAGATCCTGCTTGCAGGGTTTACAACTACTAAGCAGTAAAGTACCAGGAGATAAGTTATCCTTGTTTTACAGAAGAAACAGAGGGACAGAGATTAAATAACTTATCTAGTGAGGGGGGAAAGTGACGTGCCCCAATTTTCAACTCTGATTTTTCCAGCTTTGCCCCAAGCTGTGCTGAAAGTGCTTTGGAAGGGCTCTTCAGCAGCTACTGCAGAGAAAATTATTTGCAAAAATTAAATTTCACACCCAGTTATAATAAAACTTACACTCTGATAATTCAATAAGCAGAATGTAAAGAAATTCACAAGTTTAAACAGCTAAGAGAATTTAAAGCTAGATGTTTGTCCACCTGCAATTATTTTAATGGAAGGCTTTATGCAAGACCAGGACATTCCACAGGTGCTGCTCCACTCACAGTGCCATGAGCGCTCAATCCAAAAGAACAGGAGGAACAAGAGGAGTTTACAAGCAATATAAGACAGGTCCAACTATTTTAAGCACATAGAGGAGAGAAAGCACATTTGCTCACACATGATGTGCACCCACATACACTTTATACTGATTATATACTAGCTGGGACATGATGGAAACCAGGGAACTCCTTCAGCTACCAATGGAATTGTGTAACAGCAGGCAGGTGGATACAGCTGCCTTCCCGGAACCTGCCTTCAGTTTAACATGAAGCTGTCACACGAAAATAAACATAAAATTTCCTCAATTACTTCTTCACATGCAATCTTCAATCCCTAAATCCTGAATGATTGACAAGGCATTGTTCCACAGTCCCTTGAAAAGGTTATGTTTATAAAAACCTCTACCTCTCACCAAAAGAGGAAATGCTCAAGCAGTGTAAATTTGGTGTAGCAAGAAACTTGCATACAGATTAGCCCATTTATTTGTTATGATGTTGCAAGATACTGTTTTATTAGCTTAATTTGTCTTTAGCAGCACTGGAGACCAAGGTAACTACAGCTGCATTGCTGGAGCCTATATAAAAAACCCCAGCTTTTGATAGTTATTATTGTACTTGCAACTCAGTTTTATTTGTTTTTTAAAAAGGCTGACTTATTTGAAGGAAACTAAGCTTTAAGAAGCTGGATGGCTGTTGGCAAATACTTTATACCATTTCTCCACTTCAAAGACTGTTCATATCAGAGATTCTACAAAGTCCACAGCAAGCTAAATTGACACAAATCCTTGACAGAAACAGAGCTTATGTGTAACGTACTAGTAAAATTCAGCTACCTGAATAATTAATATTCTTCAAATTAAGACTTCACTTAGCTTTCTAGGTGTACAATATTAAATATACTACCATTTGTTAATTTTCAGCTTCAGATCAAAATCAGAGCAGCCGTGGCAATTTGGCACCAGAGAGGACAGAATTTTGACACTTGCTTCAGTGAGGCACCATTTCACCCCTGGTCACTCCAAGCTGCCTCAGTTCATTTTTCCTTCTTTCTTTTAGCTTTTTAAATTTTTCTTCTTTCACATCTCTTCTGAAATACACTCCAGTGAATTCCCAGTCCTCAAACAATGTGTTCTCAAAAGGTGCAGCCAAGAATGCCAATACAAATGAAATCTGTGCTGGAGCTTCTATGGAGCTGGGACCACTTTACATCATCTTGTCTGATATTAAAAAAAAAGAAACAAAACAAAAAACCAACCTACAAGAGTGAGCCATCTTGTTTCTTTCAAGTCTGAAGAAGCTTTGAGAGTGAAAAAACAAAGCAGCTAACAGTAATGAGTTACAGAGAACCCCTCATCCATGTGTTTTGCTTCCAAGGGAGCAGGACGAAAATGCAACATCAGATCCACATGAAATTCTGCACCTAATCTGCAAACCAGTTACCATGACTGCACATGCAAATTGGTCAGATAAAAGCCAGTCAGAGGAATAATTGGCTATTTGGAGGTACAAAATGACTAATTTATCACAGCCACCACATAAGTGGTTTTTTTTTTCCTCTGCTTCATAATTGCTCCACTTAATTCTCCAAGTCCAACCTGGTATTTCAGATGCAATATGGTACAGTAAGTGCCAAAACAGATCCAGATCCATCCAGTTCTCCACTACTACTGTGACACAGGTCCAGATTTTCATCTGTGCCCCACAGTTCCTGGCAGGAAGTCAAGGCACAGCTTCTAAAGGTGACTGTAAAAAACCACCCATGCCCAGCAGTCTTGAACACTTCTTAGCAGGAACTGTGTAACCTCTGAAGAAGTCTGAGAAGCCACCGGTGCTGAAAACCCCAGTGTGGGCTGCATCTCTGTGGTGTCACCAACACCACTTGTGAGGCTGAACAAAGAATTTCCAACAGCCAACCTTTAGCATCATTTTCCCTGATGCTGTTCAGACTGTGCTTCCTCTAACTCGTGAATTTGCACAACTCTCATTTTCCTGCCTAGCAAAAATTTAGCACAAATACTAAACCTCATCAGCAATCGGTCTTCTGGTAACTACAACCAACTATAGCTTCATTCTAGGTGCTCACAACTAAGGCAGAAGCACAGCATTATCATTTCTCTCCTCATCCAGGAAGTGACTGGGCATTAATGACAAATTTTATCCTTTACTGGCAAACACAAAGACCAGAGAGCTTCAACTTTAATGCCTCTTCTGCCTACTAAGATACCAACTAGTCCTGCTGGAAGTATTGGTAATTTTCTTTTAATATCTTCTTCCTGCAGTATGACATTAATTCAACTAAGGCAGAATTGTAAAAGAATACAGGAGGCAAAGCAGAACAGATCTGTATAAAATCTCACACTGCAATGCTTAGACTTCAAGGATGCCATGGCATCAAGCCTTCTAATAAACACTTCATTCAAGCAGGAAAGCCAGCCTTAAATATTCTCTCCTTTAGGCACAGAGCAAATGGATCAGTTGCTAGTAATTATCTGTTTTCCCTGTACTTCAGACACTACCATCTGTGAATTGGGTCTAATATCTTCACACAGTAATTGTGCAGTCTTACATGGGAGCCGATATACCACTCATTCCTTCTGAGGTTTATAACAAAACATCATCCTCTGCATATTTTCAGCCCAGTAAATAAGCATATCAGCCACCTTCCTGCTAAAACTGTACCTCTCACACCAAACCAACAGCTGTAGGTAGGATGCAAAAGTACATTTGCAAAAGTGCAAAACTGTAAGGGAAACCTGGGCAAAAAGACAGTTCTGTGCTCAAAGCTATCTCATTATGAGATTACCAAGGCAAGTTTGTGGGGTTTTATGGTTAATTTTCAAGTCCACCTCCTCCTCTCTGGAGCTGGGAGTCCGTGGTGTAACCAAGTGTTCTTTCCCTTGCAGCTGGGGCCAAGACAGCCCCCGGCTCCACACAGGTTTCTGTTTCTCCCTGCTCTTCTGGCAGGTTCCTCCCCATCCCCTCGCGCTCTCTGATGACTCCGTGTGCGCTGCTGGAGATGGGATTTGGTGTGCAGGGGCTCAGAAGGAAAAACCCTCTGCCCAGATGTGCTAATCCCCTGTGGCAACCCACTTCACCACCCGTGACCTCCAATGGCAGGGCTTGACAAGGTCAATGACTGCTGTGCCACAGAGGTTACTTACGCTCACTGAAGTCTCCGACGTGCACACAAGAGGGGTCCTCCCCCTCTTTTAGTGCAATTAAATGCTTTTTATTGAGAAATTTGCACAATTTATGTGCAATTTTCTCCCCACATAACCAAACTCCATTAAAGCCATTTTCACACAGCAGAGCCAGCATTTAGCTGGGCTCAAACACTGATCTTATCCTCCTGACACTTTCTTCAATCCCTCTGTGGGATTACAGCTGGGAAAACGACACTGATTAGACGAGCTCCTTCTTCCCCCACTCTTTGGATTTAATATCCAATACAGGCTTCTCCTTAATACAACACATGCATGGGATACAGTACAGAAAGAAAGACAGGAGGAGAAAAAATAACAGAAGGCTAAAAGCTAAGAACTATTGTGTGAACAGAGCTACAAATGCCATTTACAGACTGAACTGCTTTTAAACTTTTTGCCATCAAAAGGGTTAGATACTTCATCCACTCTGAGCAACCAGCCAAGCACAAAAAAGCTTGTCTCCTCTTTCTCCCTGTCACATTGAAACTAATCACTGAAAACAAGGTAGAAACTATGTTCTCAGAGCAATTAACTTGCAAGTGAGGTTTTATCTTTCCCAGTAATCCCTTCTACCCTCAGCCACTCCTCAGGATCCCATATATGACCAACTTCACAAGCTTAACCAAGACCAGAGTCACTCCAGCACAACCATCATTTTACACTACCCATTTCAGCAGACTTGGAAGAGGACCTAAAACACAGGAAGAACATGCAGCTGTAATCCTGCTCCAAAGGCTCTGGCCATATTTGCAGGGTTTCTTTAATCAATACACATCTGCTCTGCATCCCCTCCTCCCCTGCATCCTGCCTGCCCCATGCCAGAAGGGCATTTGTGTGGCTGTGCAGCGAGCCAGATCAGGGAACCAGGGAATTAGTTTTCCTGGCAGCATAAATGCTAGCACTGGCACAAGGGAGGTAATCAGGACAAGCAGCCAGGGCAGGAAAGGACCATCCCCTTCAGCAAAAACCACATACTTATGTCAGATTAAAGTGGTCACAGCCCCAGCTCCCTGCTCGCTCATCCCTTTTTTCTGCGAGCATGGGAATTACCCAGCAGCGTGGAAGATCAAGTTGTTTAGCTTTGCAAAAGGGTGTCCATCTAAACACAGAGCTATTTTCACAGCTTGTTTCTTCTCTCACCAGCTTCTACTCCCTTTAAAAGCAAAAAAAAAACCCCATTGAATAAAGGGGTTTGGATGCCATCAGTCACCAGGTTCCTGTGCCCAGGGAGGGAGCGAAGGCCACGGTGCTGGGCTGCAAGGGCCTGAGCACAGCAGCCCTGGGCTCCTAAATGGAAGGGTGCTAACATTTTCCTCTGGCAAGGTAAACAAACCCGGCAGTACAAAGATTGAATGACTCCATGGAACAAAAGGGAAAATAAGGTCAAACCAGAAAAAAAAAAAAAAAAGAAAAAGGAACAAGAAGCAAGAGAGATGAGAGAGATATGACAGATACAAACACACAGAGCAAAACCCCCAAGAGGCTGCTCGTTAGCTCTGAAGCTGAGCACATGGAAAAAGAGAAGAATTTACTTCTTCCTCAACTGGAATGTTTGCATAATTGTCACTTTCAATTCTACATAATTCCCCTTTCCACACATTTGTTTCATGTCTAGGCCACCATGCATGAAATAAATCCCTGTCTCAGAGCACGGCCTGTCTGTGTGACTCAGGGTGCTAAGGAGATTGGGTTTCCCGTTTATTCCTGTATTACATTCCAAGAAGGTGTGAACAATGCTGTATCAGACTTAAAATATCAAGCAAATATCCACCTTGGCCATGATGACTTTGCCTAGGCAATTTTTTCTAAAACCATAAAGCTAAGTGAGCATGGTATTACTAAAGCATTAATTAAATACCATTTACCCCCTCCCTCCCTGGGACACGTTCCAAGTGTGCCCAAACAAATAATTCTGTCTGAAGTTTAAGGATTGCTTCTTCCCCCATCCCCAATTAAAATTACATGAACTGGCTTTTGAGATAGGTTCAATTTTCCTCGTATTTAGTGCTGATACCCAGGTGCCCTATTAAAAAAGCTAAATTATAAGCTCAGATATTGAAATATCAACACTAATTAGGTCTTTCAGACACACCTTTTTAGATGCTGTTTAGAAAATCTACATTAAAAAGAGCAGGGGCAAAGGATGAACTTTCAAAATTAAAAGGAGCAGCACTGGGTAATTAGGCACCCAGATTCTCATTCTTTTTTTAACAATAGAGGCAAACATCATTTCAGTGGCCATAGTCTAAAGAGGACACGATATTATTTCTTTTTTGAGGCTGAAGGAAGTAGAAAACAAAGTTCAACTGGTGCTAAACAGAGGTGATATTTAAAGTTCATTCAACTTTAAAGCTTGGAAATGTATCATTAGGAGAATGAGAAAGTCCAAAAACATTTCTGCACATCACAGCAAAGGTTTTACTTTGTAATTCAGCTGCAACCCAAATTCTGAGCTTCTTAAAAAGTATCTGCAAAAAGACATTCCAAAGTTTCTAGTTCGGCAGCTGCCTGGGAAGGCAGAGCCAATGGGATGCCAATGCACCAGGTGGGAAAACCTCCACAGCCTATTTTTGCTCCTTTCACCAGCATCAGGAATACATTGCAAGATACCAAAATTCATTCTTTTTGAAAAGGCTTGATCCCCATGAAGACACAAAGCCAAGAGATTTTCTTCCCCCCATGTTTTCTCAGCTCCAGAAGTACACCATTAAAAGTGCACTGCTGGGAGCTGCCACTCTTCCCAGGGAACACAGATTCCCATGGTGGGAAGTGACCCCCACACTCTCCCCACTTTCTGCTCCCTCACATCAAAATATCAGTCTTACATCATGATTAACCTCCTCCTAACTCAAGGTAAGTACTGGAATGCTCCAGTAAAACTGGTAAAAGAAGCTATACTTCGCATTTCCCCCCATGTGTGTATTCTTATGGCATGCTTTATGTGTCTGGCTTTATGCTTTAGGCACAGACCCATTATTCCTACAGCATTCAGCAGAGACTTAGTGAATAATCACATTCTGCTTATGTTCATAACATTGTAAAGGTAATACTGGGAAAAACACCAGTGACTTCATCTGCTAAACATACATAACCAGGGAATGAGAATTTTAACACACACAAGCACAAAAGGAGGAAGATATAAAAGAACAAGGAGAATTCATTTTTTGTTTGAGACGAAAATCTATTCCCCCCTTTTCAGTAGCTGCCCCTTTTTGTCCAGGTAAGCGCACTGAACAGTGAAAATTCACCTGCAGGTAACTAGCAGATAATCAGAAGTACACAAAAGAACAAACCAAGGGAAGAACCCCAAGGGAAGACAAGCTTTATTTGCCTGCAGGAAACAACAGAAGCTGCCCATTTACCAGCCCTGATGCTGACACATGCTCTGCATTACAGCATCTCACCAAGCTGCTCAAGACCACCCCAGGTGCTGACCCCATCCCATGCCACAGAAGGACAGCAAACCAAATTAATTTGATTTTGGATGGCCAGCACATTGTACTTAAGACAGATAAACACTCACAGTTTATGCTCTATCCTTTTTTAGGTCAAATTAGTATCTTTTCAGGTTGTATCAACCTTACCATTATCATCAAACGTGCCCCTGTTCGGGCCACACAGCTCCATGCCAAAACTCCCCTGAAAATGTGCCACCAGGCGTGGTGTATGATTGCAGACACCATATCAGCAAACAGCTATTTAGTAGCAGTCACAGTTAGCTGACCTTCAGGCAGAAACTCAGTAACCTGATGATGATGACATTCCTGGCCCTGGATTGTCTGCAGCATTTATTTTGGCAGTGGTGAAGAAAATCCACGGATATATTTTGAGCAGGAAGCGCTGATCAGGAGAGCAGAGCCCTCGCTCCTGCCCAAGAGCCAGGCTTGAACAGCCTCCCCTGGAAAGCCACACACGCCTGCTCCACCTGAGCTGCACAGCACGGCACAATAGTCACAGGAAATAATATTAATTATCTTACAGTCCAGTAGCATGGCTGGCCTCAGAGCTGTGGCACAAGAGCTACAGTGTTTGGAGACCAGCAACTTTATAATTATAAAACCCTGAGCATCTCCTGTGCAGAGGAGAACCAGGCAACACACTCAGACTCCACATCCATGTGTTTTTCAGGACATAACACAGCTGAAGGTAAGAAACCAAAGATGCTTTCTCTGGAAACAGCTTGTGTAAACTATTTCCTTTTTTTTTTTTTTAAAAAAAAAAGGGCTAACTTCAAAAATAATTCTTGGGAACCTCCCAAGCAAACAAACTGCATACAGCTGTTTGAGGTGTCACCTGGGAGTTTACATTAGTTTGCACAGGTCCTGTTACAGCAGTTCCATAACCTCTGGTTTGCAAATGGCCTGTCCTACCCCTGCCAAAACACAGGGTCATCTTCTAACCAAGGCAAACTAGCTTGATCTTAACATGGGGCTCCAGCTGCTAAAAAGAGCATCTTTCCTTGCATAAAGCCTAAAAGTTGCACAGGTGACTTAGTAATGAACATGGAACCTTTTCTGATTGAGCCCTGCAATCACTTTTGCCTAGGTGCAACTAAAATTTTAATTTCCAAGCCACAGCCCCATGAGACTTAACATCTTCCATCAACGTGGAAGAACAATCAGGTATGAGTATGAAAGAGCTGTGTGAAACCAAGTTCCAGACCCTGTGCAGCTCCAAGCTCTCACTCATGTTTCATCACCCCTCTTCCCACCACAAACAGCATTGGAAATACCAACCAGTGCCTGTGTCCACTCCCTGCACAAGTTCCATGGACCCTGCAGCTGCAGCCACCTCCACAGGAGCTGGGACAGAGCTCAGCTCCACGCTGCCAGCGAGAACCTGGGGGACAGGCTGGGAACAAACCCCCAGCACTCCCCTCCCTGCCAAACCCAGGGGCTGCCCAGGGAGTGGGAACAGGGCTCCAAGAGAGTTATCAGATTGTTTGATGTCATCAACAACACTGCCATGTGCACACTGACACGAACGTACAGATCTCTGCGGAGTTTGATGGATGAGCTGATGGCAGGCAAGTTATAAAATCCATCTGGTTGGAAAACCATTGTCATTTTCAGCTACAAATCGCACCAGCAAACTCCTATCACAACTTTGTACTATTCAGTGCCAAACTCGAATACCAGACTAAGTGGTGGTGTTCTTTCCTGGGCAGATCTTGCAAAATATTCAGTAACTCAACACTAATAGAAATATGACAGGTTTTTTTTTTTTCCTTTTTTTTTTAATGCACCAAGTGCTTTAGTTAAGCCTAAGAAACAAATGGAAGGCAGTATTTGCCTATCTTGCAACAAAACCTCTCTTGAGTTATGTCTGTTCTGCATCAGGAGAGTTTCCTAGTAAAGGCATGAATGAGTGCTGCTATGAGAAGCAAGATTACAAATCCAGAGCATCAGTAAGGACTGATGAATCTTAAGGGAACTTAAGAAGCCTGAAGTCAAGGCCTGTGTTTTAGCTCTGAGAGGAGAACTAGAGCTCAGGAAAATCTCAGGCTGCATTTGCACCATCAGCATGCCCAGAGCAGGACCTGGCACTGCTCAGGACATGCCACAAGAAAGGCTCTCCCACGCCTGGTGTGGGGCACAGGAGAAGCATTTCCCCAGGAGTGTGCACAAGGAGATTTTGACATCAGAGGCTCTCCCATCTCCTGGCGAGGCTCAAACACAGCACTCACATCAGGTTTGAGACGGTTCCACCACGTCACAGGGGTGACAGGAGCTTCCCTGAGTGGCACATCCAGCACCCTCCGGGTCCCCAGCAGTGGCACAGCCAGGGTGACACAGGCAGTGAGGAAACAACTCACCCAGAGCTCTGAGAGAGGAAACTTGTGGCGGAGTCAGAAAGAAAACCCCGTTATCTCAACTTCCGGACCCCTCTGCTTAACCACCAGACCACAAAACACTTTTATTGTAGGATAACATTTCAACAAATAGCTATTTTCTCTTAGCAGAAAACCCACTTTGCAGTTTTACTTTTAAAAATCCATTTTTACTCCAATTCCGTAGGACTTCAAGCCAGCCCTGTGACTTGGCATAAACAATTTCTCCCTCCTTTGCATGCCCCAGTTTTATTAAGTAATCCCCATAAAAGCAATTACTGAGCTTTGGACTGAAAAATAACTAGGGAAAAAAAAAAAGAGAGAGACAGCAAATTCTGCATATCTTTATTTGCATACGGATTCCCTCCCTCCCCCTTTCTAAGGTTTTTGCCATGAGGTCTTTTATGTCTCTTTCAATAATCATATAATTATATGATTCCTAAAGTACACGCTGGCAACACTTCAGGGGATTTTAGTCATTACAGGTGACAAGACTTTTCTCTCATGTCTAATGCTCACTAGGATTTCCTTCCACTTCATTCACAGATAAGATGAAGAACCAAGTGACACCCAAAACGCTCTCACAGACAGATTTTTTTGGGGATCAGCCCTTTTCCTTCTCCGTTACAGATGCAAGGAAGTGGGCAGAACTGAGCTGGAATGAACTTCAATTGGAATGAAGCACTTTTTCAATTAAGTAGCCCATTATTTTTCCCAGGCCCCACATCCAACTATTTTAATGGCTTTCACATTTTTTCTTTAATTTTACAATCTGAAAGAAATGCCAAGGTTCCATCAAGGACTGAGCATGCCATAATTCCATTTCTCCCAATGGCTGCAAGTTATTAACAAGATGTCAAAACATCATAATTATTTTATATCAAGTATGACTGATTCAATAAACATCTCTTAGCTGCACACCATCCTGAGTCTCACTCCCCCTGAGTGCAGGTATGTGCTCAGGCTAAATGGAGTTAAGAGGCTGCACATTCTCTTCCACAGCAGTGCAAGAGACATTTAAGAGCCACCAAAACATCAACAGCAATAATGTATTTTATTACCTGATGCACTTGATGTCACTGTAAGCTCTGAGACACCACTTTCCTTGAAACTCTATGGGGGTTTTTGCTCCTCTCTACAAATAAGAGCTCCCAGGAAAGAAGCTGCAGCTTCAGTCAGCCAGAGGAGGGGTTAAAGGAGTGAGCTTGGTGGCCTTCAGCAGCCACCCAACAGCCAGCAGCTCTGAATTGCCATTTGTTTCCCAACTTGGGCTGCTCCTAACTTCAGCATCTCATCACTAAGTACAGGTTAGGTCAGGGACACCCCAGCACCAGAGTGAATCAATCTATATTTAAAATTGAGGCGGAGGGAAGGGGAAAGCAAAACACCAAACAATCACTATCTTATTTTTATGAAGCTAGAAAGAACATCTGTTGAAGGGCAAGGTAACACAATGATACCAAACCACAAACATTATAAGCTTCACATTCAGACTACAGGCACAACTGCATCATGCATATGTGTTTTCTGAATTCCTCTCTATGACAACCTGTGCAGGAGAGAGATCAAGGCAGGCTGTGGGCAGAGGAGAGGAGCCCAAGCACAGCTCCTTGCCCTGCTGATCGTACAAGGCAGCCCTCAAAATAGAACATTTAACTTCAAATTGCCACGTTTGTGTGGCACTATAGATAGCCAGCACAAGATTAAAAAAAGCTTTGCTCTGAGCACAAAGGGAGAGACAGGAATGGTGCCATAAGCTCATGTTTTGCAGCCAGTGGCGCAGGGAAATAATTTTGATCCCTTCAATCCCCTTATCCATGCCAACCACTGACCTTGCAGATGCAACTTTTGTTCAAGTTCAGTCCCTTTTTGGCTCAAAGCAAGACAGAGCTACAAAGGAAACACTCTGCATTCACCCTGGACCATCCAAGTGCAATGCACTCAGCTGGCCCCGTGCTCCTGTTAGCCAGGGAATTCTGCACTTCCCATCCAGTCACTCAGTACGAAATAATTAAGCTGCAAAGGGTGACACTCACCTCTCTGCCTGCCACTGGGGCTTGGCACTGCTGGCCTGGCTGGTGCAGGTGGGAGCCCCACAGCTGGTGCAGTTTGTACCTGCCCAGCTTTCACAACTCTTGCACCAGAGGAACTGGACTGACAACTACACACAGGCTGGTTTTGCCTGGGCGGCTCAGGAGCTGGTTAACCCTTGCTCCATGCTAAATGTTTCTGGATTTAGAACATAAAGACTGATTCTCCTCTGCATCACAGCAGTATTCTTAACAGTTCATTAGTTTTGAGAAAGAGAATTTCTCAAGGAGATGGACCAGGGCTGGTAACACCGTGCTCCATCTCTTTTCTCTCTGAAGAGCATGGCTGGAACAGTCACAGCCACCGTTGTGCTGAACACAGCACAACCAGGAGATATTTAAACAGCAAGAGCCACTTCACCTACATAAAACTCTTTTATACATTTACCATGATAAACTGGAGGCATTAAAGTGCAGCGAATTGGAAATTGTTCTCACTTAGAGCTGGATGTTCACCTACAGCCGATACCAAGATGCACACCCTACGCACTGTATTTCAAATCTTTATTTTAAAAAAACCCCAAACTGCATCAAGCAGGAAACAGCGTTTCAGTTCTGCTAATACTGTTCTCTTTCGAATACTTGCAGCAGCACCACAAGCTACACAAGATAATATTCCCTCATCCTGCACCACCAGGACAAAGCCCAGATGCTGAAGAAGCTGAAGCAGTAAGCATATTTTGACAATGCTGCACGCGAGTTTGGGATCTGTGTGCATGCAAAGCCTGACACAGGGGAGCAGTCTACTGGGGCTGTGCCTGGAGAATTTCACACCTCACCCAAAAAAAGCAGGGAAGCAAAAGGGGAAAAAACCAAACCACCCCAAAGCCTTGCTATCAATGTCTCCAGCCACAGTACTGCATCTCTGCACTGAAATGAATTTTTTCACAAGTGCAGTCGCATGACCATCAGCCCTTCTGCAGAGCAAGCAGGGACCTACCAAAGAAACAACATGAAACACCAGGCTGATCTCATCCTACCCAGCTCCCTTCTTCACTGCAATTTTCCCAGAAAGAAGCATTGTGACAGTCAGTCTCATTCTGTGAAATAACTGAGATAAACTAAAAAAAGTGCATCTTCTTAGCATTCTGAGAGGACAGTAAAGTTTTCAGTTCTTACTAGGCATGAAGTCAAATGCACTACTGGAAATAAACATTTATTATCTGAATGAAGTGGAACACTAGTTCTAGTATGTCCCTTCTATTAAAAAAAATATTACCTGTGCAATGCAGAGTACCTTATTCTTTTAAATAGTATAAATTCTAATTAATTTTAAAACTGAATATATATTCTGAATTTCTCTGTGATGGTTGGTCTCTATGACATTTCAGCAAACCTCACGTTTTGCCTCAGGTTTCAGAGTGCCCAAGAAATCTTGAGCAGCTATACTATGGGAAACTACTTCAGAAAAATTGGTAGGATATCAAAAGGTCTTCCAAAACACCCAGACAGACAGAATCAAGTGCAATTTGAGTTAAAAAATGAAACCTCAGGTAGGGATGAGGGTGACCCCTGAGCTTGGTTGAGATTTCCAAGCAATTTTCTCTCTTCAACACCCGCACAGCCACTTTATGTGCACTGAAGGTGCCCTGACCTTGGCTGCAGGGATGGCCCCAGGCAGGGGCTGTACTTGCCATGCACCCCATCACTCCTTTAATCCTGGCAGGTTTCACTGAGGAGGCAGAGAATTCCCCACCCAGCAGAAGGGCTGGATCCCTGCTCACCACAGCCCACCGCTCAGCCATGGTTTGCAGGGAACATTGCTCCCCTCCCTGCCTGGCACAGCTTTCCAGAGCTCTCCTCCTCTGCTTTAATCACCTCTGATTCCTCAACAACAACAAAGATACCTTAAGTACCTGCTTCAGACAAGATGCAAAAAAAAAAACAAAAAAACAACACAAACAACCAAAAACAAAAAGAAAATCAACAGCCAGGAGAACAAATCGATGGAGACTAGCAAGCCTTCAGGAAAACCAAAAGGCATTTAGAGCCTTTAGAGCATCATCCAGAAAATCATTAGCTTTCCTGGGGTCAAAAGCACTTTTAAAGAGGAATAACTGGCCATCAGAAACACTAGGTTGATACACCATCACTTGACAATTAAGTAGAAGGAAAAAATACTTAAATATTTAGAAACTTGTTTTAAAACATAAGCTAGCTATGGAAAAATCTAAGCTGCAAAGCAGACATGGAGAGAGATGGTGACAAATCAGAAGTTACATCGCTAGGTCAGTGGAGCTAGCACAAAACCTTTGGAACAGGAAGCTGCAGTTAAATACATTGGTTTTCTTATCAATGAGAGATCAGAGCAACAGTAACAGGACAGTGCACATCACACATGTGAAAACACTCTTATCAAGATGACAGCTGGAGAACTTATGGATTTTGTCCAGAAGTCTACTAGGAGCAATAGGCTCTCTAAATCCTACACTGAGGCACGAAGGGCAGAGCAGGGACTGCGAGGCAGCGCTGCCAGACCTCTGGGTGCAAACAGGGAGAGCGGGTAAAGCATCCAACTCCTTGGGCACAGCTGGGCCCCAGCCCAGCTTGGAAGGGCAGCATCTCCTCTTCAACACCACCTGCACCGAGTTTACCCCTGTTCAACTCGGGGATCACCTGAGCATCCTCCACAAGAGTCTATAAACAGGTTAAACATTCCTCAAAAACCCGTACACACAAACGCACTCCCCCCCAAGAAAGTTAAAATTTCCATTCAGAGCGCCAAAGCTTTGCTGGAATCTGTAAAAATGATAAACAACAGCCAAAAAGAAAACACAACCCCTTGTCTTTTCAACTACTTTGGGAGAACAATTGCTCTCAAAGATCGCATTCATTAACATTCTGATGAAGTTCCCTTTTAGCGCTGTTTTTCATACTTGAAAGGAACAGCTATGATCAGAGAGAGCCCTCAACTACCGACTCACTCATTTAGATTCTCTCGCTCTGATTCACCAATCACCTTCAAGAATAATTAGCAGCCTCATCTGAACGTAATGAATATACACACATGCTCACATCCATACCATTCATTTTTGGAGGCGGGCAGAAATCCCCCCTTCCTCAGCCCCCAGCCTTCCTGGCCCCTGGCACAGCAACCATTCCTGGGCAGCACCTGATGGCTTTTCCAGCAGCTGACCGTCTCACTGATCAACTCCAGCCAAGAGGTCACAGCAAACTACATTTCCAGGTTAAGTCCAAAGTCGTGGTGAGTGGCTGGGTACTAAAAAACCCCAAACAAAACAGCACTACACACACCAGCCCTAAATTGTGTGAAACCTGAGCTGGATTTATACAGGAAGATCCAGGGCAAGGAAGAGAAAGGAGAAGTTTTAGCTTCTTATACACAGAAAAGGGCTGCTGCTTGTGTGTCTGTGTTCTTTTTTACTTAATTAAATATATATATATAATCAACTCAGTTTTTATTTGGAAGATGGTAGGATAGGAGATACAGCAGTCACAAGTTTCACCAAAGCAAGACACATGGTTTTCAGATGACAACTGCCAAAGGAAACATTGCCACGGGAGTTAAAATCCAAAATGCTTAAAATTCACACCAGAGAGCTAAAGGAGACCTCAAAGCCATCCCTCAGTAGTAAATCTAACTGCTCATACTCCCAGGTCAACACAAAGGAAGAATACATGTATTTATTCTATAAAGCACACTTTATTTACAGGAACATCAGCAGTGAGAATTTCCTTCAGTGGGGAAGGGGAATTCACAATATGGTGAGATACAAAGAAAAACAAACCAAAAACCACCTTACCTCTCCCAAATGATTCTACCATTAAGTTCTACCTAAACATTGAAAAATTTCATTTCCAAGGGGAAACCCAAGGCTTAGTTAGTCTATTAAACATAATCAGAGATCATTGTAACATCAAGAGACAAACCAACCTAGAATACCAAAATGAACTACCACAGAGGCAACAAAGGCTCCTTTAAGGATTAAAAAATTAAATAAAATACTTTCTTAGTTCAGTACTGTCCCTAAGCCATATACTAAGTTCTACACTTTCTTCCCCTTCATGGGCATAGAAGGTTTCAATTCTTATTTATTTTTTAAAAAGCATTACAGCAGATTTTAAATCCTCTTAAAAAAAACAATGTACACCAAAATAAAGATTTCCTCCAAAGCAGAAGAAAACCACCTGTTGCAGTCAAGTTCACCAGAGAACACAATTCCACACCACACAAAATTACCTTGCCATTTCAGTAATTTCCATGGGTATATACTGACTTAAAGTGTTTTTGCTTTAACCATCCCCTTCCCTTGCTGCTACATCACATCTGCCAAACATCACCCATGGTCCAAGGCAGTGCTGCAGGGAAAAATCCACGCAATGTATTTTCTTCTTTCTAGTTTTACAGAGATGTAGGAAATGCACACCATCATTATGTCCAAGAACACAACCTCGAACGTAACACACCTGGTTGGTGTGAAACAGGTGAATTCTGCTCACACTTTTCCCTCTGAGGTGTCAACCACCATGGCTGCAGAGGTGCACACATGTTGTTTTCTAACATGTTGGCAAATACACTATAAATCAGTTAATTTCAGGTGGTGTTCTCTTACATGTTGGTAAATATAGTAGAAATAGGTTAATTTCAGGTAGTATTCTCTGACATGTTGGTAAACATAGTAGATATCAGTTAATTTCAGGAAGCTGTTCTCATACATGCTCGTAAATAGAGTAGAAATGGGTTCATTTCAGGTGGCATTGAAGGTTTTTGCACAAATTTTAAAGTGGATCATTTTATAAAGACTTTTTAAAAATTATTTTTAAAGGAAAACTAGAAGTGCTTCCACAAACAGAAGTACCTTGGAGTGGCAGATATTTAAGGTCACTTTTTACCCTTGTGTACATTATTATCAAGGTTTGGCTGATTCAATAACAAGGCTCTCCCCATCTGAAAAGCCCAGAGTTTTCCCTGTCAGCCTGGAGGGACTGCACTATCATTTGAATTCTATTTCCTGATAATGTGCTCATCATGGTAGAAAATTTCTGCAGGAAGATGAATTTTACTTTCTTCCCTGACAGCTCAGTAGAGACTCAGGGGTTTAATTGGACCTATCTGCTGATGCATATTTGACTAAGAGCATGCCCAAGAAAAAAAAAATAAGGTTATACAGACAGGTCTAGGGCTTGGTTTAGAGGCACACAAAAGCAGATTGCTCGCTCATTACCAGTTCTGCATACACAGAGTAGCTGGCTTTCCTGTTAGGACAACACCCCGCAAATGACAGCACAAAAAGCCAAAAAACAGCCATCACCAAGCTAACACAAACCTTCCTCCCCGTCCAGCACCTGCACACCCAGAGCTGCTCAGGGACAGCTGGACTAAATGTCCCTTGCTGGCTCCCCCAGCAAGGGTCCTGACACCAAGGCCACCGCTGACACCTCCACGGGCACACAGGGACCATCTCTGGGACTCTGAGAAGTCGGTCCTACAGGCAAAAAACTCCAGATAACCACAATGTCACCAGAGGCCTGAGTGGCTGGAGGGGTGGGCAGCAAAGCCCACCAACAAAATGGGACCTCACAGTCTGAGCCAACGTTAAAGATCCCAGTGCAAATCAGAGCATTCAGTAGCCCACGCAGAACTCTTCACTACTGTAACACAGGTTAACAGACACAAGTGGCAGGAAATCCAAAGCAGGGAGAGCACCCAAAACTTTGCCCACGTTTCCACCATGGTTTGTCAAAGAAAGTGGGCTAAAGCACCACAGTTGTTCATACTTACTGGGAATTCAAGTTACTACACCCAACAAGTAACTTGTGAGGTGCTTCCTCTCAACAACTCACTTCTTCCAATCGTACACAAACAAAACAAAAATCAAAAGCCAAAGTCATAGTTTGTCAATGCCCCTCTGAAAATATTAAATTTCCTGCTCTGCTTAACTTAGCTCAGACAAGGCAGGCAGTATTTGCTCAGCAAATATTGTTTGTAATAAGTTAGACAAGCAATATTTTTTGCCAGCCTATTAACACCAGAAAAATATGTACAGTCAACAAGAGATGAAGAATTTGTTCAATTACTTCAAAAATGGGAATTACAACCGAGGGATTATTATCCATTTAAACATCTCTTTTCCACAAAATGTCAAACACTAGCCATTTGCTAACAATCTCCGGAGACAGATAAAGTAACATTTTGGCAATGCAAACACAAACTCCCGAGCCGGAGGAGGGGGGAGTGGGAGGAAGGAGGGCGGGAGGGGGGAAGCTCCACCATTCACAACAATGCCGGACCATCCCAACACGCCAGGAATATTTTGCAGCCAATTAAAACCCCAAACAAACATTTGACTTGCCCGAAGTGATGGCGAACGCCGGCCGGAGCCGGGCAGAGGAGGGAGGGAAGGAGCAAGGAGAGGGGGTGGGCAGCAAGTTGCCAGCGGAGCCGCGATCACCGGGGCTGGCCCGGCACCCTCCTGACCGCAGCCCCGGGATCCCCCCGGGCTGACACCACGATTAATGCCCGTTAATCGCTATTTGCAAAATTCAGCAGCCTGAAAGCGCCGCGCTTCCTTTCTCAAATCCTTTTTTTTTTTTTTTTTATTATTAATTTTCCCCCCCAGTTCCTTTTCCCTTCCAACCACCCCCCCCTTCCTCCCCAACCCTGCCCGCCGCCCCATCCCCCGCCCCGCGGGAGGGCAGAGCCCCCCGGCGCTCGTACCTCCAGCGCTTCCAGGGTGTTGAAGCTGGCGATGGCGAAGCCATCGATCAGGTCCTCTTCCTGGGAGCTGGACTCGCGGCGGCGGCGGCGCGGGGGCCGAGCGGCGCGGGCGGCGGGCGGCGCGCCCCGCGGGGCGGTGCAGTTCTGGCCGCCGTTCTCCTTGCCGGGGCTCGGCTCCTTCTCGGAGCCCGAGGACGGGCTCTGGTTCCGCGGGTCGCGGGCCGCCGCCTCCCGCCGCCGCACGCGGTCCCGCTGCGACCTCGACCTCCGGCTCTGCCGGATTTTCCCATCCATCGCCGAAGAAGTAAATTTAAAAAAATT
>QUSF01000030.1:3952377-4021961 GCA_003676055.1 Chloebia gouldiae | reverse complement strand
CGCAGCCCCGGCCCCCAGAAGCCGCTCAGTCGGCGCTGCCCGGATGCCGCCCCATTCTCCCCGAGCTGGGACGCGGCGCTAGCACCGCCCGGCCGGCCGCGCATGAGCAGGGCTGCCAGCTGCGCGTCATTCCCCGGCGCAGGCCCGGCCGTGCCCCCGGCCCCCCCCCCCTTCCTCCTCCTCCTTCCCGCCCCTCCGCGCGCCCGCCGGGCCCCCGCCGAAAGTTTCCCCCGGCCCCGCTCGGCCCCGCGGCCGCCCTGCCCCGGGACGCGGACGGAGGGGCGAGCCGAGCGGATGGAGGGGAGCCGGGGACGGGGCACGAGCTGCGGGATGGGCTGGGGGCCAAACGAGGAGCCCCGGGGCGAGGAGTGAGCTGGGGGCCGGAGGGTGAGCCAGGGACGAGGTGAGGATTAAACGCTGGACTGAGGGTCAGGCTGAGGGGTTCAGGATAACTCGGGGAGCACAGGAAGAGCTGAGAGACGTGGAGAGAGCGGAGGGATGAGCTGGGGAACAATCTCTGTGTCAAGGGACAAGTTAGGAAATGAGCTGGTGGTGAGGCTGCAGGATACCGGAGCTGGACATCAGAGCTCTAGGTGGAACGTGGAGCAGTGTAAGGGAAGCGAGGGTTAAGGCTCATGGAGATGGAAGCAGGAGACTCTGTTCATTAGCCCCCGCTCCCCATCCATTAGGATGCTGAGGTTATGTTTGGGCTCTGCAGTGTGGGAGGGGGCTGTTTCCATTTTTGATTCCCTGCAGTTCCAGGCCCTCTCCTCTCTCCAGCATTGCCTGGCCAAAGGCTTGGGCCTCAGGCATTCCCTTGGGACAGGGACTGGCTTGGTGGCCGACTGCGCAGCTGTGCAGTGCCCAGTGCCAAGGACAGCACTGAGGAAGGTGTGCCTGGATCAGGGCCCCTGCACAGGGCTGTCCTACATATCACAATGATAGCAGCACTTAATCCTCCTGTTATCACCTTTTATTGCACAAAGTCAGATATTGCAGCATGTTACCATCACTTCTGGGTACTCTCTACCTTGTGTGGGGCTGGCTTTGCTCCGTTGGACTGACTCACCTTAATTCCCTACTTTTTCAGCTGCTTTCACCTTCCCTGGAGGGTAGCCTTTAGTTCTGGATGTGAGAAACACTAGAAAGAGGATGTGAAATAAAGCCTAAAGAAATCCATTGACATTCATGTATAAGGGGAAAAAAATGCATGAAGGAGATTCAGAGTGGAAGCCATGGAAGTAAGGGACACCAAAAAAAATCTCCTGCTCTCTGCTCCCACTGTGTTCCAGTTCAGTCATCACCAGGGATGGTGGTTTCCTCAGGCTGGTGTCCCCAGAAGTGGTAGGCTGGCAGCTGAGTGTGTAAGACACTCATCAAAGGTTTCAGTGTGGGCACTCCAATGCCCATTTTCCCACCATTTTCTTGTGTTATTGATCTAATTTTAACACTGGAGCAGTCAAAAATGAACCCCGTTCCACCTGGCCCAAACAGCTCTTTGAGATGGGTTTCTGGTGTCTGGCAACAGCGTTGCCCTACCTTACTTAGACAAGTGCTAAAATAAATATCATCCTCTTAAAATGTAGCACAGAAACGTCATTTAAATTTAAGCCATTTAAAACCAAAGGTAGAAATCCCATGTGTAGTGCAAAGCCTCTTAATGCAAATAGTCAGTCATGCATTGCATGCCTCAGTCACACTCATATCGGTGTCATTTGTGTCCTAATAAAATCCTATAATCTTTTGCTTGCCAATTAAAGAAGGAAGATAGCTAAATCTAGCTGCTTCCCCGGGTAATTACAGGCTAGTGGGGAGCCAGACAGTTATCTGCCCTGGGTTTTGCTGGACTGTGGACTTCCAAAGGGTATTTCCTCTCCTGTTTCATTAAGTGACTGTACAGTATTTTTTTTGAATGTGTGGTATTTGAAAGACACCAAGATCCCGGAGATGGTTGTTAATTAAAGGTCTCAGTTTAGATATACCTAGTTTAACAATGGATTTGGTTTAACAACTGCATTTGCTTTACCAGTATTTTAAGGGAACTTTATAGAAAAAAGCATTTACACTGGGTTCACTAAGTTATTTTTACACTGGTGAGCCTGTCCTGATATTTACAAGGTAATTCCTATGTTCCTTATAAGTACATCATAAGGGTAAGTCATTAAAAAGATAAACTGGGGCATTTTTAACCATTTTTCTTGCTAGGACTCATCTCACTCCTGTTGTGCTAAAGGCCCTCCATCATTAATATGCATTTCTAGTTGTCTTTTTTTCATTCACTTCCAAATTTGCTGACCAACAAGGACAGTGAAAATTGCCTGTAAAGTTCCTTTCTTTATTTCCTGTCAGCAGGGTCATCAAGATTTCCATCCCGTGTTTACGTACAGGACTTTAATGTCACTGGGAACATAACCCAAAGGTGCCTTCTGGGGAAAGTTGTGAATACCATTATTTTTTTCAATTAACTCCACAAATTCAGCAGCACTATGATTGTCCATAGTTATTCTCATTTTTGTATATATATTTTTTCTTGTTGAAAGATGCAGCAGAAGGGTCATCCAAAGGAATTAACAAAATCAAACAGTCCACATGGGAAAGGATGCTTCTGCTTGAAACAGCATCTCTGAATCAATCATGCCTTTCCTTCCACCAAGGCAATTTCGTGTTTTCAATAGAAGGCAGACCTACAGTGGATTTGTTTCCCCCCAGCATCAAATGGCATTCCATACAATGATATTCATCATGTTATAACTCTAGGTGAATGATAATGGATCAGAGGGAATGAAAACAGATGGATGTTAAAACAGACAATTCCCTGCCACAAACCTGGGAGCCCTCCACTGCTGCCTAGTCCATTCATTCAGTGGATAATTGTATTAGACATTCCAACAATAGAGAGGCCTTCTTCATTAATCCTGAATTTACTGAAAAGAAGCTTTTCAGACTATAGCTCTTCCGGGTGCTTAGACAACATCAGGCAAAATTTACCACAGGCTTAAATGTCTAAAACTCAACTGGATAGAAACTAGCACAGAAAATTCCAAAAGCAAGAGAGATGGGTGGGTGAGGCCAGGGGACAGGACAACCCAGGAGCAGCACTGCAGGTAGGCAGGGGACGTGAGTGCCTTTGCAGCAGAGCTGCAGCTCAGGTGCTGCCGAGGAAATTTATTGGAAAGCTTTCCTGTGGCTGGAGTGCAGGCACAGCTGAACCTACCAATATTGGACCTGGGTTTGAGCTGATTGTCCCTTTGCAGCCTCCAGCTCGCCACATGAGCCAGTGAATGCCAATCCCTGCCATGTGATGGGGCACAACCGTTCTGTCACCCTGGGCTGCATCAGGTGACTGGGGCTAAGCAATACAGATCAAGTCTCTTACCAGCTGTCCTGTGAGTCAGACTTTGATTACAATATTGACATTAACATTTTAATCGCATGCATGCTGCTGCGGATTTTAATGACAAACTTGCTCTGCCTTTGCCTTTTGAGGATCAGAAATTAGACCCTTGTTCATAGCTGGGGTGAGTGTGGTATCAGAGCAGCAGCAACCACAGCAGCAAACATGGCATTGCTCTTGCCACGAACCTGCCCCTGGACATTAACCTTGCTGGCACCGAGCACCTCACTGGAACAGGGACTTTGTTCTCAATTACTCTGTTCCTCTGTCTGGGGCAGTACTGGAAGTTATGAAAAAGGAGAAAGGCGGTGCTTTTGTATCCTCGGTAGCCTGAGGCAATGTGAAAATCTACCCAATCCCTGTGTAACTATCATTTTCGATTCACAGGTACTTTAATCAGGGCAGAATAATCCAGAGACATTTCCTTCTTCCAGTGGAGGTGGGTTGCTACTATACTTTTTCTGCCCAGTGCCATCAGAGTGAGGTGAAGAAAATTCAATGCAAATGAGAATCATGCCCCAAATCTGTGTTGTTCCTCTCACCCCAAACACGCTCCACAATCTGTAGCAAATGCTGCAAGCTGAGTCTGCGAGGCTTTGCTTTGTTAAAGACTGTCATGTCCAAGGTGGAAGGACAAGCAAAAGGTCACAATAAATAAACTGAATACAAAATTGCTTAAGGCAATAAAAGGAGACCACAGACTTTCATTACAGCTCTGACATGCACCAGGAGACTCTTCAGGATGTTAAATAAGCTGGGGTTTGTGTCGATGGGCTTAGTTGTTTTCTGTTGTTTCTTTCCCTGTTACACCAATACTTTGCCAAAACAATCAGGCCTTAACTGCTTTGTATCCTTTTCACAAACATGGGCTGCCTTTATCACTTGCTTCATCGTGGTCATTTGCACTGAAAATACATAATCACTGTCAGAGTACAAAGAATCATTACGAATAATTAGTTACTTCCAATATGGCAAGTCAGTCTCATAAATCTTGAATATTTGGCTTTGGTTTTGGAAAGAGATTCCTTAATGGCTACACTTGTGAGACTCTGTTAATTGATATAAAATTGTATTCAAAATTAAATTTGTTTCAATAGATCTAAATCACCCCAATAAATCAGCTTCAGCCTATCTGCTCTAAGGGTTCAAGTACACTTTTTTTTTTTTTTTTTTGCCTTTGGGAGAAACTGTGAGCTTGCAATCAATGCTTAGAGAGCTGGACCTGACCCTCCCCTCATTGACTAATTGCTTCCATATGCTGACATGGGGGGATTTTGCTGGTCTGAGGAGTCATAAAGCAGGGGGTGGAAAGTGCAGCCCCTCTGCCCAGCCCAGCTGTAGCAGCTCTGGGGCACTCAGCCCTCCTGCCATGCTGCTGTGTGGGGAGAAGGGGCTTCTGTCCCAGTTCACCTCACTGCCAGGCTGTGAGGAAGGAGTTGCCTGCCTCTGTTCTGAGTGGGCAAAGGAGAGGGAATTTTAATAAGAAAGAGGAGTTCAAGTCTGTCTGTAATAGGCAGATATTGAGGATTTATGCTATTATAGGTAATAGCAGTGTGAATGGTAGCTCTTATGATGCTTTTTTTCCTTCTTCAGAGAAACTGGCTTTTTCATCTGATATCATGGGTGAGAGAAGGTGAGAGTTAATAACAATAGCTTAATTTTACTTGACTGTATATACTCTATTTAGCTCCTGAAATTGTTTCAGGACAGGATGTTATTATCTTTATCCTTGCTTTAAACCACAGAAATTGAGCTCGAGAGACAAAAGCCCAGTGTTCCTCTCCTGTAATGTCTTTAGTAGGCAATATTCCTCACCTATGCAGCAGTGAGCCCAAACGCTTCCTGTGAGGTAAAAATCTGTTGGAAGAATTCCTCGTTTGCACCCTGTCTGCATTTGCTATCTATTATCTTAAATATCTCTCTAATTTTTTTTTTCTTCTCCTCCAGAGATTTTTTTGTACCTTCTTTGATGATGCTTCTGCTTGCCTTTAGAACACTGCGAGCCTGCAGTCCTCACTGCTCGCTGTGTCCTGGTGCAGGGTGTTTAGGGGTGAATAAAAGTCACAATCTTTTCAGTTTTATAGGGTGTTGCAAGCGTTAAAAATTTTCCTCGGGTAGAAGTTGTTTCTGTTTCCAAGTCTCACAGGTTGTACTCTTATATTTGTTAAAGCAATGCATTTCATTTTAATCTCTCAGTGCATATTATTAATCAGCTAATGCTTCAAAAAAGTTCAAAATTCCCAAGTTAACAAGAAAGAACCTTCACCCACCCACCTTGGGAAACCTGAAGATTAAGGCTGTAAGTATGGTTTTGTGTCCTAAGCCTGGAAAGTGAGGGGAAAGCTAGTAACAACTGATTTGGAGAAGGTACATTTGGCAGACTGCAACTTGCAGACCTCTCCTAATAAAGGCTGGCAGGGTGTGCAAATTGAGCTTAACACATGGTCATGATAAACAGGTGCTGAAACATTTCTGCAGCATTTCTTCCACTAATATTTTGTCTCTTTAAAGCAATCATCAGGAAGTTGTGTCATCTTAATTACAGAATCTGGGAGTAAACTATTTACTAGTAGCTGTGTAACTTGTTAATAAAGGCTTCCCTGCAGTGGGATTTTGGCTCTCTGTGTACCAGCAGCAGGCTAAGCACTGGGGGAGGCTGGCAAAATCACAATGATATATAATTTACACTGGGTCAAGTTACCGTTCATGGCAAGTAGATGAGCTGGACAAGTGTTAAACAGGGCTTCACCTTCACTGCTGTCCATGCCTATGAGAGGAAATTTATTCCCAGAATGGATGAGGCTTAACTAATTACTGCACAGTTGTATGTCCTGATGTCTTTGGGTCACCAGACCAACTTTGCATGAGTCAAATCAGAAGTAGATTCAAAGATAGAAGAATATAATAGTCAAAAGGATTGGCTTGACTGCCTGGAATAATTTTACAAAGAGAAAGGTAGAACTGGAAGTTAGATGAAAGGAAAACAGGAAAGATGGGAATGGCTCTGTTAGAGTGAGTGTGTAATAAGAACTGAATTATTCTTAACACAGAAAATTTTTACATGCACCTTATACTATTGCTAATCTTTTGTTGTCCTTCATCTGATTCGCTGATTTAATTTCATTTCTGCAAATGAAGCAAGAAGCCTCAATTTATTGAGGGGGCTGTGAGGGCTTTTGGAAGAGAATGTATTGAATTTCAGAAAGCATTTTACAAGAAGGTAGCCTGCCACAGTCTTGTGCTGTAGGGCTTCCTTTGGAAGCATATATTTCTCCCCCATAAGTCTTTTGAACAGTTTAATACCACACATGTTTCAAGAGAATGAAATCAATAACAATCTGTACCTTTCTAACCTGAAATGCAAGCTCTGCACGGCAGGAGATCAAGCTATGCAATTAACTGTTGTCCTTTCAAAGGAATTCTGACAGATATTTATAGTTTACTGTATTCCATTTTCCTGCCATTGGAATATAACAGTACTACTGAATGCAGCTGACTGGAACTATGAAATAATTATAGCAATAACTATTTCCTTCTCTACTGGGGAAATCTTGTAAAGTGCTGCATGTGGGAACTGCTGATGTTCTTGCCCCTCGAAATCCGGTCCTTACCTTCAGTTTATCGTGCATCCCTGGCTAAGTCGCCCAAGAGAGAGTTTTTGTTCCATTACCTTCAGCTTTTTCTAAAGTCATGTTCTGAATCTCACGTTCATCTTGATGTGGAATGAATCAACACTGTAGAAATAAATGCACTTTAAAAAGCTTTCTATATTTGTGCATGGACAGTGTATGAAGTAGAAAGACCTCTCTGTAGTAAAATAAGTCATATCTTTGTGTGGGAGTTTGGAGCAGTCTATTAAGAGGAAACTATGCAATATTACCAGATGTGAATAGATTGGCATTTGACTGCTAAGCACTTTGCAAATTTTGATATAAAGGCACTTATTTTATACCCTGAGCTGTCACTGTAACTTATGTGCTCGTGCTGGTGACTTAGTAGCATAATGACAGGCCATTGTCACTGAGCTAATTAGTTTTAAGCAATCTTTTCTAACAGTATGCTTGGAGATGACATTCATTTGCTGCACACTTATGAGACGTTGATGCATCAGGAAAATAGTGATGCTGAATCTTTGTGGTACCTCTTTTGCTGGCTCGGTTTGAGTGTCTTATCAGGGGATAGTGGACAGTTTACATGCCTCTTGCCACTAGTTATACCCTCAGCTACTTAGCTTACAGCTAAGGGCTGTAAACTTCCAGCTTTAGGGCTGTAAACCTGCAGAGGAACACCGTAGCTTCCAGCATATGGTGGATTTAATAGTTGCTTTGCCACATGGCCATCTTCTGTCACTGGTTGAATGTCTGCAGATGCTTCCCAGGACTTTGCAAACCAGTATCAGATACATCTTGTGCTTTGGGGAGCAGTGTGGTAGAGGATTGTGGTGTCATTAAAAAAAAAACCCAGAAGTTCAGAGAAGGATAAGTAGAAGTGGAAAAGTCTCTTCAAAGAAAGTATTGGAATTATTTTCCTAACAATGTTCACCAAGGTATAGTAAAGAAGTGTCCTGATGCCCTCCACCTCTACCCATGTGGACTGGGCATGAAGTTAACCCCTCCTTCCAACATGAAAAGAATGTGAATGGGGAAGAGAAACTGTTCTCACTTTATTCTCACAGGTGGCACCGACAGCTTGTGGCTGTTGAGTAATACTGTATTGTGCAGCTGCCTTAGAAACCGGTGGTACTGAGTCATTCCCAGGTAATAATTTTGTTTTGGAGTCCCCCCAACTTGTATTAAGACTGGGTGGATAAGCAGTGGTACTGTAACAGAAGGAAAAATTCAACAATCAGCCTCTCCCAAGTTTGCATTTCCTGGAACTGTTGTCATAAATATGAAGTCTGCTAGAAGGAAAGAAGTGAAGGAAATGGAGAACGTACTCTAAATTAACCAGATCTGGGAGCTCCCCATGTTTTTCCTTAAGGGGCAGCTGACTGACCCTCTGGTGTAGTAAAGCCTGAGTGTGCACCCCAACTTGTGTGACTCAGCTTCTGGAAGTTTGCTGCTGTGCACAGAGGGCAGATTTGGGGTTTCTGCACAAGGAGCTCATGTGTGTGTGTGTGCAGATCAATACCAGAGCTGAGAACTCTCCTCCTGAGAGGCCTGCAACAAACAGTACATTATTTATGTGCTACTCTCCTCTTTCCTGTGCATTATGCAAATACTAATCAAGGTGAAATTGGACTCAGCCACGTCTAATTTTGACTTTGGTTTATTTTCGCAATATCCAAGCAGAAATCATTCTAATGGTCTTTTAGGGGAGCCTTGTGGTTTTCTAAGACTTGGCGTGGGCTTAAGGCAGAGTCTCTGTGTAGGCTCATAGCTGACTGTTGGAATCCCAAGACCTGGTGCTCTGTTGCTCCCCAGCCTTGCCCTCTCCTTTGCCTACAACAGGAATGTGAGAAAGACCATGTCCTGTCCAGCCACTGCCCTCTGACCACAGCTGATATTATTCATTCTGATAAGCAGCAGCGGGTTTTACTCCATTTAGCCAACATTTTGTTAGCTTTGCATCCTCTCCCCCACAGCCTTGAGTTTTTCACTTTGTGTTTATGACTCTCTCTCAGTGGGTTTTTTTTTTTCAGTTCAGCTGGGAGCAGGGGATTTCTCTGGGAATGTTTCACAGTTTTCAATTTGTTTTGTGGTTTCAGCAGTCTAGTGTCGGTTGTTTGTATTTACTTACTTACAGCACTGCTATATTTTTTCACCTGTCTGTAGATCTGGGAAAAAAGGTGCTTTGCTGGCAGTGTTGCCAACAAAAGTCTCTTGTTCTTATGTGGTGAGAGCTGGGGCACTGCAAGGCTGCCACGATGTGCATGGGTGTGCCTGCTGAGCAGGGCAGCTATTAGTTCTGTGCATGATGATGGTTTCTGTGATGTGCATGACTTTCTCTGTTGGGAAATGAACTGTGAACACCTACTCATTTTTCATAGGCCAAATTACAGCGCTGTTTCTGCTCTCTGAATTGCCTACACCTCAAAAAGAACGTCCCTAGGATCCTTTAGAGCAATAGTAATGAAATAGCTGGGGCTGAGCAGCTCCTCTGTTAGCAGGAGCCACCTCTATAAATTTAGCCATTTGCTTTCTGCCTGGCAGATGCACTTGATGCACTTCTTCACCCTTTTATTTTTTTTACACTCGAGGTAGCCTTTGTGTGCTTGTTGCTCAAGCTTTAACTGATTAAACCAAAGGAAGAGATTTTAGAGTCTGAAATTTTGCTTAAACTTCTGTGTCACTCTGCAAAGCTCAAAGGCAGCAGCTTAGAGAAAACAAATTAAAGTAGACATTACTATTTTTTTCTTGAGGGAAGGGGAAAAACATTACCAGTACTGCTGCTAAAATAAATAATACAAATTCAGACCTTGGAAACAAAGAAGCACAACTCTCAAAGAATTCATTCCCAAGTTGGAATTCATATGCTTCCACACTTGCATCTTTGGATGATCATTAAATTCTGTTTGTGCTTTCTAGTCTAAGAGTTCCCCAGTGGTACTTAACAGCTCAAATATTTGTGCATGAGTGGTTTTTTTTTTTTCTTCTCTAGTTTTGGGGTTATTCCTGATTTGGTCTAGCAAAAAAAAAAAAAAAAAAAAAAAAAAAAAAGGAAAAAGGCTTTGTGGAGTTTTTGACTCTCAAGGTAGCAGAACATGGCCAGTAATAAACTTGTAGTGGAGCAGAGCCCAGCAGATGGAGGGGACAGAGCCCTTGATGAAATGGGAGCTGTGGGATCTGTGTCATCAAGCAGCTGTCAAAGCTGCCTTCCACCTCCAGGCTGGCCATGGAGAATTCATGCCAGTGCATTGCCTTCTCCCAGGAAATCAGGTGTGTGTCTGCATACAAAAATGGCTTCAGTCTCTCTCTGATTTTCCTAATGTTACATCACACCTGTGTGTACACAACTTTTGTTGACTTCAGAAAATAAAAATCTTTTTTTTTCTCAATATTCTGAGGTTTGGACACTGTGGTCAAAACCGTGAAAGGTTTTCCTTAAAATCAAGCTTTCCAATGCAGCAGGACAGAAAGAATACTGCCAGACAGTCAATTTGAGCTTCAGAGCTGTGCAGGTACTTAGAAGTGTAATCCATCAGGTCCTCTGATCTACAAGTCTGGCTGAAATCTTGCAGCCGTCAGCATGACATTGCTCCCAGTCACATCAAGTGTGACGAATTGCTAATAGATGTTTTGAAAGGAGAACTTAAATTAGCCTCCCAAAATTCACCTCAAGAATACAGGGTCTGTCTGCAGCTTGGATGTTAAGTTATGATTTTAGCCTATTTTAAAAAGTCACAAACACCAGTGTTTTTTTGGTTTTTTTTTATTTCCCCCTCACCCCCAAAGCTGCCATTTTAACTTGTGTTTAGCTGGCTGTTAAACAATCCTGTGTTCTGCTAGAGCAGACTACTGTGTTGGCAGGTGACTAAGATCAGAAGGAAAAGTAGATATGTTTCTTTCTTCTTGGTGGCTGTGGCTTTCAGTTCAGAGCAAAGGCAGGCGTGTAAAACATGTAATGTGGATGCTGTAGGATGTGTGTAGGTCTCACGTCAGCTCCGATTAACTTCGCTTGTACACAGAGTTCAAAGTAAACTGCCACGTGATCAGAATCAACTCAGCCATTTGGTCATCCTGAGCAGGGAAAAGGAGCATGTTCTGATTCTGGACTCCTCCTGAGAGGGCAGAGGATGTTCATAATGTGCTTCCTCAAAGCAAAAAGTATTTTGAGTCGGCATCTGCTGAGGGCAGAGTTCTTCACTGAGACCAAGTTGCTCAGCTTTATGCTGAGAAGCTGCTCCGGAAAAACAAATGAGGACGAAAAGTATGATCATCCAAAAAGTAGAATGACTGTGGAAAAGCAAATTTCCAGAGAGGGTGGGTGTAGGGATTTAGCTGTGCTGCTGCTAATAGGTTGCTCATGGCCCAGACTTGGGTTCCAAGTGTGCCCAAAAGTCCAAGTGTCCATTATATGTCAGTCATTTCCTTGCCTCAGTTGTCTTTTCCCCCTCGTTTGGATTGCCAGTTCAGCAGGGAGCAGCTGCAGGGCACAGCAGGACAGAGTGCTGGAACTCATTTTTAAGTTCCTGCTCTATGCTTTGCGAGAGCAGCTGGAGAGAAGGGATAAATTGCTATAAATTGCCAGTCTATGCAAAAAGGTGTTTGCATAAATTATTGGAGAGCCCACTTGAACTTGTTGAGCAGTGCTCCCACCAGCATTAAGAGGTCACTTAACCCTCTGTGCGGCCCTGCTGCGGAGCCCAGTCATGCATTGCAGAATTCAATGAGTTCCACCATTTTTCTTCTGAGCATTGCCCTGAACTGATGCAAAGTGACATCTGACAGCACAGGCAAAGCAGTGACAATGCTCTGAGACACTAATAATAGCTGTAGAGTTACAGCAGTTTCCCTCTATCCTTATTTTTTATTAGATTCTCCCCCCTTTGGTGAGGAAATGTTGTCATCCCTGGCACAGTTTATCCTTGGAAACCACCTTTGCTGAGCCATTTAATCACAAGGCTGGCTGCAGAGTGGAGTCAATGTGCTAGGAATGCTCCCACCATAATCTCTTTAAAGAACAGCTGATACCTCATTGAGAACTTTGAAAAAAAAACCCACATTCCTCTTGGGTGATCCTTGCCAGAAGTTAGAGCAGTGAGGGGTGCTGGTGGGGAGAGGCTGAATCATCTCTGGAACAGCGTGGCAGCAAACACCCCTAGAAAAGCAGGCTGCAAATCCTGTGCAGACTCCTTCTCTTCCCCCCTCCATTTCCTTTGTTACTAAGGAGATTTACATTGAAACAAGCTCTGCAGGAATCCTCAGGTTCCTTGCAAGGAGATCTTAATATTTCTACTCATTTATAATTAGTAAAAGAGAGAGGATATTAGAAAGGTTTCCTGTGAGGGATTCTTGGGGCCAAGTTACAGTAAAAAGGGAAAAATTATAAGTAGCCCTCAAAACCTCAATTGTGTGGCTGTGGTCAATTTGATGAGAACCCAAAGGCAATCCCAGGGGCAGAGCAGTAATGTGAGTTGCTTCACTAGGACAGAAGTAGATCAATCTTTGTTATTGTTTTTGTATTTTTGTTTCATCATCTCCTGCTGTAGTTGTTTGTTCCTTGCACTCTTGCCTATTTCTGAAGGTTATTTATCTTCTTATCTATTTATTAGTTATTTACCTTCTGCTTAACTGTTGGAATCAATGGTCTTAAAGGCCTTTTCCAACCTAAACAGTTCTGTGATTTTATGATATCACCCTGCTGTACCAAAGTCAGCTGCAAAGAGCAGATGAGGTTTCAGGATGCCTGGATTTATTTGGGGAGTCAGGTGGTTTTAACCATGGATAGGGAAGATAAGGGGCACTGATTTTTTTACTTTTTTTAAAGTGCTGGAATTACAGAAAGGAATGGATGCCTAAGGAGGACCTTAAGGAAGAGTTTAGGCACCTAAATCCTAAAGGATAATCCTGACTGCTCCCACCTACTTCTGTAAGCAGCTGAGTATCACCACCAAGAGGGTTCCTTAGGTACTTAGAGCTCTCCTCTGCATGCCCAGAATTATCCAAGTTGTGTTGATGCTGAACTGCTCAAATCTGATCTCTCTCCTAAGCCTGTCAAGATTAACAAGCTGGGCTTTCTCCTGCCTCCTGCGAGGCCGTGCTGGTGGCACAGGCAGAGCACGCCTGCAGCTCTGCACCACCACCACCAGCTGCTATTGACATTCCAAAGCAGGGGAAGAGTCAGGGACATCCTGCTGCTGTAAAATAGCACTGAATATTAAATGGCAAACAAGGAGTTGTTGTACAAGCAGTGGGGGTTTGTCCAGTCCTGTGTGCTCCTCTGCTGCAGCAATCTTGGCAGACTTTTCATTTCTGCTCTGCAATAGCCTCGTCTCTCCCATCTTCCCGATATCCCTGTTGTTGTCATTTCCCTCTACCTCTGACATCTTCATGCATCTCTGCCATTTTCCTGTTGTCTTCCCATAGCCCCTACATTTAGCTGTGTCATAGCTTCTGCTTTCTCCTGTGTCCTCTGGCTACTTGTGGGAGGGATAAAACCCAATAACTCGAGGGTGGGTTATTGGGAGCAGAATCTGTGCTGGGCAATGTGATATCCTGTGTGTGTCAGAGAAGTTCTGCATGAAAGGGAGTGCTGAGCAGTTTTCCAGTGCCATCTGTCTGAGTCCACGTGGCCATGGGAGGTCTGGAGTTTCTTTAAAACTAAAGCAGTCTAAAGTAATTTTGATGCAAGGCGTAAATTGGCAGAATTGAGTCCATACGGTGGGCAATGTGGAAAATGCTTTGAGAATGGAATTGTTGGAGATTATTCAGTGTGAAGGTGAATGGAAAGAAAGCATAGAGAAGGGAGGAACTGGTAGGTTCCTGTAAAAGAGCAGCTGAAATCTTAGAATGATAGTTTCCTCCCACCTCAGCCCCCATCTCATCTGCTGGTGTCTTAGTGTGTATTCAGCAAGCTAACAGCATCAGGTCCTCTTTCACCTTGGCAGCACCACTGGTGATACTATTATCCACCTCTATGGTTACTGATTCTTTTTGCCAAGTGTTCCACACCAGTATTTTTTTTCCCATGTTGATTATGCAGAATCTTCTGACCTTTAGAAATATGGCACTTCTGACTGCTGCAGTGGAAACCAGCCTTTCCGTTTACATCTCTCCTCAATTCCCTCAGCATTGCTATAAAGCGCATGACTTTTTTTTTTCCCCTCTTCCAATATATTATATTCTTGTAGATTTAACCCTCAAGAAATCAACATCTGGTAGCAATTATTGTTCTTAAGCTGAGGTGGCTGAATCTCCTGCCTTACAGCAGTGAAGGTCTAGAATTCCTTTAGCATGGGGAGTCCATCAGCAAAGGCAGAAACTTTCTGTGAGATGAGGACATTGGCACACTTCCCAGCACCTGTTGGCAGCACAAAGGGGTATGTTACAGGCTGGGCTGTACAATCCCAGGGTAAAGAAACACCATGAGGCCATTAAACACCCACTTGAAATTGCACCTTTGATCAAATTCCTCACCAAAGGCAGCGTCGCTGTGCCATCCTGTGTTCGTGCTTTGCAGATTACATCCCCAGATGTACAGCTCTCTGGAGACCAGAGGGGAAGGAATGTCATGCACACAATGGAGCTGGAAAAACCTTCTGTCTTAATGGTGTCCCATCAAATCTTATCTGATAACCTCTCCTTTTGAAAGTATGTGGAAAGCCAAAAATAAGAACAAAGCAAACCATAGACACAGACTTGCCCTGACCTGTCTTCTAGGCTGTATCTCTGTGGAGCTCTCCTTGCTTGCTCTACTTGTCTTGCTGTGACCTCTCTCTCTCATCTTGCTATCAAACTCACTTGCTGGTGTGAGAAGCTCCCCCTCCCTTCCTCCTTTCCTTCTTTCCAGCCTCTCCTGTTTGTAACAGCCTCCTCATGCTTGTCTGCCTTATCCACTTTGTCTTATATTTTCAGCAGAGATTAGAAATGTCTTTTCTTCTGACTCTCAAAGTTCTGAATTTCTCTATCTTCCTGCCACTGCTTATCTTGCTGCTGTATTTTTAAACTCTAATACACTCCAGGATATGGTTGTCATCAGGGACACTTGAACAAAGTAAAAGTAGTGTAGCAACCTTCCAAAATTCTCAGCAAAAGTGCTTTGTCAAAAGAAGAAAATTCAAGGCATAAAAATCTATATCTGTATTTTTTAGTTGTTGAATAGTGACAACATATGATAGCAGAATGATTTTGGAGCATGTCAACTGCATTTATCCTCTGCCTGAGATATCCACAGCTGCTTTTGTGGCAAAATCTGTCCTGCTCTGACCCATCATGTATTGTATCACTTCTAGTTTGAGGCCTCTGTGGTACTGGGAGGCTTGCAGCAGCTAATTGCCAGCAGTGTGGAAGGCAAAGGATTGCTGTTAGCCCAATCTTTCTGACTGCACAGATGGATGTCCAGGCAGAGGAGGAACCATGGCTTGTAGCTGGTATCAGACCAAGGAAACAAACTCTGAATTCCCCATCCCAACTAACAGCAAGGGCTGTGGGCCATCCTTCCTCTCCTCTGGGGTTCCCTCCAAAGATGAGGTGTGAGGTTCTTATCTGGGTACTCACTAACACTGAATCCCTTGAATGCTTTGAGCTTAATGACAAACCCCTGAAACACCTCAGCTTTCAGAGTCTAAAGAAGAGAAGTACCAGATCTTATTGTCCTTCAGTTGAGGAGGTTGCAAGCAGTTTGTCTTACAGGCTACTACCCTAAAACCTTGGGCTGACACCCACATGGCTTTGGAAGCTCTTACCAAGCACAGACCCAGGTGCTCTCCATTTAAAACTTTCTGGTTGGTACATAAGAGACTTTTGTGTGTTTTACCTCAAATGAGGGCCTGTCAGGCATTGTGGGGGTAGTAAATAACAATTTCCTTTTTTACTGCTGCCCACTTGGGATCATGAGTTGCCATATTCTGAACAAGGTTATTTTCCTTCTCTTTGGTTTGCTGCATTATACCTGCCCTGAAGACAGGTCTAAGATACATGTCTGCCTTTTGAAACCATGCCCTTGCAGTCTCTGAAGTTCATTTTGACATTGCAGTGCCCAGAGCTGTTTTCAGGAGCCGTGTTATTTTTCTAGGACTGGAGCATTAGCAGTATGCAGCAAAGTGTCTCCACACTAAGTTGTTTACAAGACCATTTTACTGTCTCTCTCCTTTCAGTCTTGTGCTTGTTGTGGGTTCATCTCTCTCCTCATTTCAGGAGGCATTATTACCTTCTTTATGGAAGCCAAATACTTAAAAATGTGAAACTTGGCTGTTAGTGAGTGGCAATGAGGCTGTGCCTCTGTGGGCACCCAAAGAGCACCTCCCTTCCTCAGGGGGGAGGATGCCCAGTTCCTGCTCCAGAACTGGCAGCTCCTAATCAAGCAAGGGCCAAGCTTCCACCTGATGTCAACCCTGCAGCTCCAGAGAGACAGTTCAACAAATCTCTTCTAATGTCTATTTGATAGGAAATTAATTCCTTTTTTTTCTCCTAACTGGTTTTATTTTAGGGATGGTAAGTTGTTGCTTTGCCATAGGGGGGAAAAAATCAAAAGAGGCACATGATTTCTGCTTCTTCTGAAATCACAGTTTTGTTATGCTGAATAGCTGCAAACTATTTGCATTACAATGTACTGTAAATAAGAGATGCCACCAACTGAAGTGTAAACTGAGCAAAATGTGGGGAGCTCTCAGCACAATGGAATTTAAATGGTTTAAGGTGAGATTGGACAGAACTCCAAGGTGAGAACACAAGGTGCTGGGTTTTGGGTCTCAGAAAAACCCTGTGGTCAGCAAAAGTCCCTACCCTAAGATGATCTAAATTTTCAGTATAAGTAATGTGATGTGAGTGGTAAAGGTGCCAAAACCGTCAGGCAAAGAGGATGGGAGGGAATATGAAACCCTGTAGAACAGGATTAGGCAGGATTAAAGTCTAAAATGGTCATGCTGCACCGTGTAGCAGATATTGCCACAGCCAGCTCAGTAAAACTCAGTGGGACACTTGACATTGCACATTTTCAAGCAGCAAGTCTTAAATCTATATTCATGTGGAATCTTCTGCACTCAGTCTGGTGGGAACAAGAACAGGAACACGACACAGCTTCAGGTGCTGGCTCAGGGGAATAAAGCACAGGCTGCTGCTTTGCAGGGACAGATCTTTGCTAGGAAAATGGAAAGCAGCTGAATGATGTATGTAATTATGTTTGTTTGCAGGGCTATGTAATTTCTACAAACCCACTGAGAATCCCTTAAACCTGAGATTAAAACCAGCTATAGATATATTTTTAACAGTTGTCTATATATAATTATATGTACGCACATAGCAGTTGGTGTAATGGTGTAATACCTGCCAGTTCAACAGTCCAAAGCACATAAACATTTACCTTTATAAATTAAACCACACACTTAAATGCTTTGCTGGACAGGGAAGTGCTTAAGCATTTTGCCTAAATACCGGGCTGTGCCAGGTCAGAATGAATTAGAGTTCTTCCCATCCCCCTGTTGGTATGAAACTGCTCACCTTAGAGCTGACCAGTGTCAAGAAGGTGTTCCAGAGATGTGCTCTTGCATCAGCATTGTGTCATCAGCTCTGTGTCCGTGGTGCCCATGCTGCTGGGGCTTTGGCAGCGTGGGAGGATCAGGATGCAGGATCTGTGTGGCAGAGCTGGTTGCAGTCTGGAGCTCTTAACCCTCTGCTCTTCAGGCTTTGCATCAAACAGATCTTTGAACTGTTGCAGACTCCAACCCTGCCAGCCCCTAACCATGAGGTAACCGTTTGCTAGGCCCAATAAGAGTCATAGATGGGGAGGATAGCTCTGGTTTCCAATTAAAAAGAAAGAAATGGTGAAGCTCATAATCGTGAGCAAAAGGTCTCGGTGCGGTAATGGGAACCAGCTGGTGTGGCAGGCCATTGCAGGCTCAAATCTTTGTTCAAAACGTGGCCCCACCGTTATCACGGTTGGAAACAATCCTTGGTGCTGACACAGTAATGACAGCTTCATGTTTTAGACACATCTAATGGCACTAAGTCCTGATCTTAGCCGGCATTTATCAAGATAAGTAAGCCAGTCAGGCAAGAGCATGGTGGGCTGACTGTACTCCTTTTGATAACGGCGTGCGTGTTTCCTCTCTTGGAAGAATAATGAACAGAATATGACTGTCAAAATATTTCTCTCTGGAGAGATTCCAAAATAACTGACACTTACATGAGCTCAGTACCATCAGCACTGTGAGCTTCCTCACAAACCTGGGAGAAGTGGAGCTGTGACCAAGAGATGTGAGGATTTATCCTTAAAGCCTGGGAGAATTGTTTTTCTCTGAATTCCCTGCAGTTCTCACTTGCAATTGGACCTCTCTTGGGAACAGCTTCACTTTCGTGGACATGAATGAGATGGTCCTTTAAAAGGACAATCCTGGTGATTTCAATGAGGTCGGTTCTCATGTAGCATTGTCTTACACTTGCTTTATCTGGAATTTTCGCTCGAATTATCCAATCCAGCAGAGAATCAGGCCCTGCAAGTTCGACTTTATAATTCTGGGATTTTCCTTTCTAATCTGACTGGGAAATAGCTCGCTAATGACTTGTCTGCAGAATAGAGTGCACACACAGACTCATGCAGAGCTTAATGTGCTTGTCTGGTATAGACAAGCCCCCTCTTCAGCTCCTTGCCTTTGAGAATTCTGAGAAGTACATCTTGCTAGCAAAGAGGCTGCTTCTAGGAGCAGCGGTCGTTTTAGGGAGAATCCATTAAAAAGGCATGGCTGGGAATTTGAAAGGCATTACTGAGAGTGCTGCTGAGCTTCTGTCTAACCCAAGGAGGAGCGTGGTGGGGGTGTTTGGAGTCAGCTGGTGCTGTGTTGAGCTGGAGAGGGGCAATGGCCCGTGCACTTGGGATGCTGCTGGGACAGAACCCTGCGGGTAATGGTGGAGAAATGCTGCAGCACAGGTCAGGGCTGGAATGTGGGCACAAAGGGCTCTCCCTGCGCAACAGGTCAGGTCATGCTGCTGATTAAACATGTCCTGCCAAGGTGCCATAACGCCCTCCAGCCTGGGCAGCAGGGAATTAGGAGAGCAGGGTTTGCAAGACTGGATTAAGGCGAGTTTATTTGCTTTTAATTCTTTCAGAGGTAGATTTGTTCCCGTTAAACTGTGATGAGCTTACTTTTTGCTGTCAGCAAAGGGCTGATGCTTATGCTGATGGAGTGACTCTTGTATTTTTGCTGACCTCTGTTCCACTGTAGTTTTCATGAATTTTCTGTATGGGCAGCCAAGAAAGTGTCTTGTAGCTGGGGTTATGGGGTGTGTGTCTGTATGTGCCTGTCAACTTTTCAGTTGCCAAAACTCCCCTTTTCCTGAGTGTTTCAGTGTTGTCTGGGGGACGCTAAAGATGACCAGGACAGCAGTAAAATAATATTTATAGAGCTATGTGTTTGTGGAGGTGACTGTGGTTTTGTAGGTAAATAGTTGCTGGATTATGCAAAACACTGTGTATGTCCATCACAATCCCCATGTCATAGGGAATGTCTCCCACAGTTTTGTGGAGAGCTTCTTTTTAAGTGCTGGTGGTAAACCTGTGATGCTACGTTAGTTTTTTTTTATAGCTTGCAAAGGTCTCTGATTGATTTTTCACACATTTATTTCCACAGCAATAAGGTTTTACATACTGAGATGTGGGAAGGAAATAAAAAAAAAATATTCACAGGATGTTGAATGTGTTTCAAAACCTGAGCTTAAGCGTCTGTCCTTCAAAGGCTCTCAGCCTGGGGGTGGGTAAACTAACCAGATGAGAGATGGAAAGTTTGCATCTTCTCAAGTAAGGGATCACTTAATTTCCTCAAAGATGAGGTGACTGGAGTGAATCCCTGATAAACCTGGCTCAGCACGGTGCTGGTGTCACACTGGCAGCAGAGCTTGGCCGTGCCTTGCTCTTCCACCAGCTCAAACACCAGTTGCTGCAGCGCTCCCTGAATTGTCATTTCATGTGATTTCTGTGCACTGGCAGGGCAGAGATAAGGGGCTAATTGGGTGTGTGGGAGAAAGGATCTGGTGATGTGTGTTCAGAGCCGGTTCAGAGTGTGTTCAGCTCCTGCTGCGCAGCCTCAGCCAGCTCCAGCTGCGCCGTTCTGCACTGTCCACTCAGGCTGGAAACCCTTCCAGCAGCATAGAAGAGAACACCTGATGGGATCCAAGTGACAGCTGTGACCCAGAACCCACCCCAGGAATTGTCCTTACAAGTTACATTTCAGAGAGCTGCAAAGCCTTGATGAAGCTTAATGGGCTCAGGGCGGTTTTGTCATTTGCATGGCAGACATCGTTATTGGGGATATTTCCTTCCATATCTCACAGCAGCCTGTTGGAAGACTGGAGTCCAGCCTGGCACTCTCAGAGCTTCTGAGTAAACAAACAAGCATGCATCCTACTTAAAAAAACCAGACTAGCAATTAAAAAAGACATCTTGCCTTGTGCAAACAGGAAGGGCTGTAAAACACACTTTGCAGGGAGTCTGTGGAAATGCATTCAGTCTGGTTTATAATCACAGCACAATGAAATACCCAGAACATAAATAGCAAGAAATCAATTTTCCTTAGAAAAAGTAAAATAAAGAACATTAAATGATCATTTGACTAGATAACTGCAGTTTGCTTGGTGGTATAACTGTCATCTTGCCTGTGCACAATAATGGAATTAATGCAGAGGGGGTATGGTTTAGATGTCTCCTTCTTTACAGTGACAATAACTCCCTTGTTTTCTCTAGTGGGTAGATGTTTATATTCTAATTTTGTCTCTGCGGGCTACACAGAGCCTTAAACTTGCAAAAGGGATTTGTGAGCAGCCTGCTTGTCAAGAACAAATACCAGTCAAAAGAAATGTGTGACTTATTGACCTTGGGTTCACTGAACCTTCATCTTGAGGCTTCCGTACCTCTAAGGAATCAGCTTCTCTGAAAATTAAAGTTCCCAGATTAGAATAGGAGCTTCAACAAAGGACCTGTGTGGCTTTACAAATACACTTTGATTAGAGGACTTTGGAAGAGCTTTGTTAGAAAAGTGGAATTATGAAAAGCAAATGTTTGAGAGGTAAGAAACCAATTGAGGTCAAAGTTGATGAAAACCAGACCTGTTGAAAATATAGAATTTCTTAGAATTTCTTATTTGCATTTTGGCTAGAAATCTCTACACATTGTCCTTACCTGTTACTTTATTATTAATTTGGAGGTACAGGGACAGTGTCTGGCTGCACTATTCATCTTGTGATGAATGGTGATGTGCTGTGGGGAGAGGTCATGACTTTCAGGAAGACTCTTCTGGTGTGTGCCCAATATTTGTTTTGTGTTAAACGATTCAAATTAGTTTGTTGCATCTTCCAAGTCTTTATAAGCTTACAGAAATATTTCAAATTCCAACTCTTCATGTCTGTGTTTAGTAACTACAAAGCCATGACATCTTTCTTTTTTTCTTCCTGCTCCTGAAGAATCATCTCTCAAGAAATCAGCCCAAAGATTTCTATGCAATGTTAGTCTTAACCTGGTGCTCAAACTTTTTGAAGGTTCAGAACCTCTTTCCAAGGTACCAGGATGAGTCTTTAAGCTAAGATGAAATTTGTAGCAGATTAGTATTTCCTATACAGAACTATGCAGAGGAAGTGCATTCTTCCACTGCAGAGCAATGTATTTGTGCACATGTGTGACCACGATGTGGAAGTGTTAAATGCTTCTGTTATGTGTGTACATATCCACAAAACCTGACAGAATGCTATTTAAAAGCATATATATAATAAAGTTGTATAGGCTTTTCATATGGTCAAGAAACATCTTCTGTTGACAGTAGTTAATTTTTGAAAATCAATTTACTACATTGGTTCCAAGGTTTTAACACCTATATATTTTAACTGTTTAATTACAGAGATACTTGTATGATGAGAAAATTCAGAAAACTGAGAAAACTCGTTTTGCTTACCCCATAATCTGCAGTTTGCTTTGATGATAGTATGTCATAATTCCTCCTGTGTGCCAGTCAAAACAAAGACTTTGCCCTGTACACAAGCAGTTCTTGTTTGGATGGTTTTGTTATTTTGAAATGTGGAGTAAAATCCAAGACAGATTATTTCCCTTCCCACAGCTGAATAAGGATAAGGCTGAAAGTGTGAAGAATCTTCAGGCTTAAAGGAACAGAGGATTCAATCCCCTTAACACAGTGCCACTGTGACACTGGCCTGCATCACAGATAGTTTGAAAGCAAAAGTAGGAGGAAAAAAAGCCCTCAAACCCTTTCAAACTGTCAACTTTTTTTGCTGAAAGAGCATTCTTCAAATGCAGTTACCAATGAAACTGGATGGGAAAATATTTCTTTAATATCTTGAAGCTTCTAGAGTTGGATTGCATTTTAGAAGTACTCATATTGTCAACAAAATTTTCAGGTTTGTTTTTTAACTACCTTACCCCTGGGACTTGAATTAATAGGGTACTGGGTTTGTCCCACTGTCAGGAGTTTGTTGTAATGGTACTGTTGAATTATGTGACTTAAACTGCAGTTGTTGTACTTATATGCACTCACTGGTATCTTTCTGGCTCGAAGAAAACTTCAATTTTACTTTTGAAACTTAGATGGCTGGACAAAACAAAGCTCTCCATGAAATCATATATCACAAAACCTGACAGAGAATACTGTGAAATGCCATTTCCATGACTTGCTCATGACTCTGGTTCACTCACTGCTGGAGCTGATTACTGCCTGTCTTTATGTTCCTGCTGGAGGATCAGTTGTCTGAGCCTGAGATTATGCTCATGTTTAAAGACAAGCTCAAGGTTTCTGATTTGGGATATCAATTAGAAGGCAAGGAGAAGGGAAACATGTTTAGCTGCAGAGTTGGAGGGCAGCCACTTGCTGTGTGTGTGTTCCCAAAGCACACACACAGCTGGGGAAGGGCTGCCAGATCAGGGGCTTTATCCCATGGTCTTTCTCTTCTGCCTCACAGCAGCTTTCCTCAGCCAGCAGTTGAAGGTTCTCTGTCATACCTTGACAGCCAGTGGTTTCATTTGTCCTTTTTTGTCTGGAAGGCAGGAGTGATTTTTATTCTCTGATTTGGTTGAAAAGGCTTTGCAGTTTTTGGGATTAGCTATCCCTTTAGTGAGTCTGGTTTTGACTTTACTGAACCCCAACCATCCAATCCCTTGCTTTGCTCCCAAGTTCAGACATTGCTGAGAATTAATTTTTAGGCTGAGATAGAGTTTTACAGCCTTCTAGTAATCTGAACTGAGATAATCCACTGACTCAAGTAGAAGATGAAGAAGAATAGTGGATGGCCTCAGACAGGACACACAGTGAAGCTTCCAGCAATGTTCCTGGAGTGCCTTGGGAGAGTTGGTGGTGGGCACACAGAGAAACCAGCTGCAGTTTGTGCAGCCTGTGCTACCCAGGAACTGCACTGGCTGTGAAGCTTGTAACCAACCAGGCAGAGGTGAAAAAAGGTCAGGAAGAATCTTGCTGTTCCCAGTGTCTGTCAGTAAGTAATCATGCAGATAAAAATCACACCACACCTTCAGCTCAACAAAAAATTTCTTTATCTATATATCCATATAACATTACAATACAAGCCTCAGGGCATCTCTTGTCCTTATCTAAACAAAAGTCTTCTCTGGAAACCTTAGTCATGCAAGTTATGGCATGAAATCACCCTTTCAGCAGAAAAATGGTAATTTTGCATCTGGAGTCAAAGGAGGACTGGCTTGGTGTACAAAGCTATTATGTTTCTCAGATCCAATCACCCTTAGTAATTCAGGAGCAACTCACAGATCAGTCTGTGAAGGTTTTTATTCAGTGCAGGTATGTATCCCACTGAACTGTTCCTGGGTTTTTCTTGGGGTCCTGCTGACATGAGAGCTCTGTGTAGTGTTACCTGCCTTCTCTCTGGAAAGCATAACAAAAATTACAGACAAAAGAAATTAAATGTGAATGACCTGGCAAACAGATGCAAACCCACAACACTGGATCACTGTGTAGTGAACTAAAGCGAGGAGAAAAAAAAGGGGTTTTCTAGGGAAAAGCAGGAGTTTGCTTGTTGAATATGATTATCAGCTGCCACTTTTTTGTTTTCCAGATTTGGTGCAGAGTGGCAGATGTACCTTCCCTCTGGTGTGCTGGGTGACTCTTCTGCTTCATGATCCCAGTTGTGGGCAAACACACAAGTGAAAAAGAGGAGGAGGGAGCTGTGTGCCCTGCTTGGGCAGGCTCTGCATGGCTCTGGGTAGGCTGTGGAGGATGCAGGTAGGCAAGCAGATACAGAAATCTCCTGGGAGGCAAATCTGTGTGTGAGACTCCTTTCCCAGACAGAGAAACCTCTGTGGGTTCCTCAGTGTGTGCAGCATTAACTCACACAGTTCACATTGAAAAGGATGTTAAAACAGTTCTTTAAAATAATTACACATAATCATCCTTTTCTCTGTCTTCATGCTTTAAAAATAATTGATTTGCCCTGATTAGTGCAGGTAAGACTCAGAACTGAGCTGAGCCTTCCTTTAGATAATCCTGCTCCCGGGTGGCTGCATTGTTCACCCCAGTCTGTTCCAGAGCCAGCTTAAAGGCTTGGTTTCCCCTTCCTGACACCATTAAAATGAAGCCTGGAGCCTGTCCCCGTGTGGGTGGTGGGATGCTGGGCAGGGGAAAGGGGCTGTGCCTGGAAACCCTCCTGGCTGGCTGGGAAAGAGAAGGAAAACAGCACGACCTATGGGGCTGCTGTCGTTGTCTGTAATGGCTCTGTTACTTTTTTCCCTTCCTGGTACTTCTGCAGTGTGCATCACTCCGTGGAAAAGATCCTGTAGCATCAGCTCCCTCCCTGCTCCAGACAGATGATAACTGGTAAGCTTTGATTTCTTTCCTTAATTACAGTGTCTCAGTGCAAAACTTCAAGAAGATCTTTAAAATACTGCTGATTATTAAGAATTGCACTCCCTGCTTGCAATGTTATTTCTTGACATTGCTTCTGACTTGCCTTTTTTACTTCTTGGAGAGGTGAAAAGCAGGCTTTTGTAGTTTTCCTCTTTAGACTTTAAATAATACTGTGTTGCTTCTGCTTTAGTTTTAAATGTTTGCTTTCTCTCTCACTGGAGACCTGGTCTCCCACCCCCTCCTGCAGTCCCCAAATGCAATGGGGGTTTTGAAAGTGCTGTTTGTTTTTCTCACTTCACTGTTTGTGAAGCTGGGCAGTGATGCATTCAGATTATCACAGCACGGGTAAAATAATACCCAGTTCTTCACTTACATCCTATTACTGCACCTCAGAGAGCTCTCTCACTTAGATTACTCAGGGGAAAGTCAATGACATACAGTCTTTTGATTTCAAATACAAATTGTTGTGTAGAGATTTAAAAGATACCCTAATTTATTTTGAAATGGCCTGTAATGTGCTGGTGCTTTTCTGATTGTTTTATTAGACTGTGATTTTTCCATCTAGCTTCTATTCCCAAAGCCTACCAAATGATCATGATTTACTTAGGACATCTGTTAAATGCTGGGCTGTCTGGGGAACAAAGCAAGGGAGCTGCAGTCCTGATGGGAATATTGAAGGAAAGCAGTGAAACAGACTGTGATCTCCCAACCATAGGGCAATTTGAGCCAAGCCTTACTGCAGTTCCTCCAGCTTGCATGGCTTTTGCTCAGAAATGTGCACATCTCTAGAAATGCTGTGATTAACTGCTGGTAATAAACAGATCTATCTCAAGACCATCTCAAGACATTTAGATCTATTGCTTTGATATGTTATTTTCCCCAACAAGAGCAAATCTGGAGCATAAATAGGAGCACTGACAGGATGCTGGGACCTGTTTGATTTCCCCACCCACAAATGCTGAGACATTTCTGTTCTCAGCTGTCATTATTAGTGTTTTCTCAGTTCTCCTCCCCTCCACCCCCAGTTGAGACCAGTGCTAAAAAGATTTTTTGATTCTTTGCTAGCAGTTGAAACAAACCCTGCTGCATTTGAGCTTCCTCCTGCAGGACAGATTTACTCTCTGTGGTTACCCTGTGGTTACCACATGTTAGTTACATTAAAGGCACTGCTCCCATATCTAATGCAACAGAAATCCATAAGATATATAAAAACAGTCTGCTATTTTCAAGAACATTTCCTGTTCTTCTCTCCCCTCAGCAATTTCATTAATATGGGCTCAGTCTGTTGGAAGGGAGCTTTTTGTTAAAATATATCCACCCTGTTTGGCTCTCAGCAGTTGCAATCACCAGGAGCATGGAGGTGATATTCCTGTTTAAAGAGGAGGGATGGATATTTATCTATGAAATATGAGGCAGTATCTAGGGTTCTTAATGGTTTGATGACATTGAAAAAAGCACACTGTGAGTCAATACAAGTTTTACCTGTGCAAAGGTGATTGAAATCTCTACAAAAAGGGACTTTTTGGGTTTGGTGCCATAGCCAGAGATAGTGAGATCTGCTCTGTTTGTCTGTTTGTAGCTGATGAACAAACTATAATCTGAAGAGGGTGCTAGAAAAAAAATACTCAAGACAATTTCTAGGTGTGTTGAAGCATCAATCCTCACAAAGTGTTGAAGGAAATGTATAACTTCAGCCACAAAACAAGCAGCATTCTCTTGGAGACTTGAAATGGTCTGTGCTTCTGCATTTATAAATTTTATTGCTGTCCGAATAGGAAGTTTAAGAGCACGTAGAGCAGGAAAAAAATTTGGTGTGGTTTTGGTTTTTTTTCCTGCTTGTAATTTTTCAAGTGGGTGGATCAACCCTGTGTAGGAGGGTTCAAATGACTGTGTGAGCTGGGAACTGGAGATGGGAGTTCTGTTTCCTTCCAAGTGCTTGAACTCTCCATAGAGTCAGATCATTTTGTATCTGGACTTCAATATAAAGTTTAGTCAGAGATGATGGCAACAGAACTTCATCACGAGTCATATTCTTAACCCTGCTCCAGAGGGCTCTTCCTATTGCTGCATTAGTCTGTCTGTAGCTCCCTTGTCTTGCTCTCAGATGTGTTGGCTATTGCTGGTTTAGCTTCTCTCTGAATTAGGTTATTTTTTCTGTGCATTCAGTTCTTGTGGTGGTGGCATTTTCAGCCATTGCAAGGATTTTTGTTACTTCTGTGGGGTAGCCCTGTCTTTTGCTGTGCTCCAGCAGGTTACTGCCAGTCCTGAAGAGAAAACTGCATGGGAGGTTTCCCATGAAGACGCTGATCTAATTCCTTTGAGCTGGTAAAAGATTTCCGAGCTTTGAAATGTGCCAGACTATTCCTTACAAGTAATTCATGTCAATTCTGTAGCAAGGCAACAATAATTTAAAGAGAGGATGATATCTGCAGGTCTGTGACCTGAGAGGAGCTCTTCCAGTAGTGGCTAGAAGTTTCTATAATGAAATCCCAAACCCTGAGAGAGATCCCAGGCTTTGCTGCCAACCTGAAACCTGAGTTAGGGTTTGGTAGGTCCATGAAACTTTCAAGAGAACTGTGGCCAGTTTTTGATTTCAGCCGAGTTTCACACTGGTGCCATAGGTTCATTTAAATGCTGAATATGTGGAAATGAGCTCCTCTCCTTCCATGTGAATGTTAATTTAGTACACTTTGTTTAGCTGCGATGGCAACACAGTTTTTGGAAACGTTCTGTGTGCATTAGTCATCAATATCTGAGCGATGTTTCTATTGTGCTCATCTGCCAATGGTCCTAAAAAGCATCAGCAATTCATCTATTCCAGCTGGGACAAGAAAGCCTGACAAACTGCAGTGCTGCATTGAAAAGCAACTAAAAATGGAATCATAGGGCATGTTTATTGTATTTTCATGACTGCAGCAGTCAGGGACTGATTTTCTAGCATACTGCAGCAGTTGGGATCACCGCTGTGGGCTGTCCTGTTTCATCCCACAGGATAAATCAGCTGCAAGTCTCTGCAGCCTGTGTGGAGCACCCTCCCCATCAGCCCCTCTGACTGGTACTGAGGGGGCAGAGAGCTGTGTTTGAGTGCTGCTTTTACTTTGCAGCCTGGCACTAGGGTGGCAATTCCCCATAAAGTTGAAGAGTTACAGCTGACACAGGTTCAGACTAAGAGGATTACACTGGGAGGTTCACCTGAGGTCCTGAGCTAGAACCTCATGAACCCAGATTTGACTTCTGTTCTGGGAGCCTTGCCTGACCTTGTGCTCAAAGTGTTACCAGAGGTTTAGTTTCCATCCACAGGGTGAAGATGTTGTTTCTCCATCTGCCTGTTCTTTGTTTCTGTAATTAAATTGATGAGTGAGGATGGGCCTTAATCAATGAAACAAGAGAGGGGTGTCGCAAAGCTAACTTTAGCTGACTAGCTTTTTACTGTCTGTATTTAATAGGCTTTTCCAGAGGCTGAATCAGGGCTGCTAAATGGCAAATCCTGCTCTGAATGCTTTGATTAAAGCTGCTCTTTATGAATCCCTTTTTTTCCTTCACACTTACACCAAATGCCACGTCTGCCTGGGTTGGGAGTGCTATTACGTTTTTGCCATCTGTTTTCAAGGCAGCCACCTTAGAGAGAGGTATGAGTACCCCACTGCAGCCTGTGCCCTGCCTGGTGCTCCTGTACTGATGCCTGTGCTGCTGACACTGGGAGCACCTGCTCTCAGATGAGTTGATTTATCTGCAATTTATCAAGAGGAAAACAAGGCATAACAAAATTCTGCAGAGCAGTGGTGCCCTGCATCTCCTCCTGGCTGGAAGTGCCCTGCCTGGCTGCTCCATCCTTGCTTGTGAGGAGAGGGACTGGGACTGGAAGGTTTTTAAGGTCAGCACCATCTATTCAGAGCAAGAAGAGAAGGTGTGACCTTTTTCAAATGGTAAGCTTTGTCAGTGCTCCCATTGGGATTTTCCCCCCAGGTGACTGCTTAAATGTCACTTGTGGTAAGCCAGGGCATTGGAAGCACTATGAACTTCCCTTTCTCCTTGGAGAGGCAGCACGGGGAGATTCTAATTAGCCACAAAACAGAGAACCTCCTGTGCTTTCCTAAACCCAAAAACATCAGAGAAGTGAATAGCAATGTATTTTTCATATCATCTCTCTTTTGTAAAAGCCATACCTCTTGAAGATGTCAGTTGAAAAAACCCTCCTGTATAGCTGCAATTAACACTGCAGCAATAACTCAGTGGCATACATTCCTCGTGTTTATTGATTAGTGAACAAGCCCCCTGGGGTTTACACTGCTTCCAACATATTTGGTTCCAGCTGAATACCTGCGGTGTGCATTGATCTAAGCGTGTGATTTCCCCTAAATATCAGCCATCCTATTGCACCAGCTCTACATGTGCTGGTGTAGCTGCTCTAAACAAGTGGCTGAGAATGAAAAATCATGTGAAAAATGAAAGGGCACCTGTTCCAGGCTCTGTTGACATCCATGAACTCTCGCTGTCACATAGAGGTTACACCTGCATAACTCACTTGGCTTCAGTAGTGTGATTTCTGATTTGTATTTGCAGGTATGGGAAGAAACTGAAGTCCCTGACGGGCTATGGCAGCTCAGGGCTTCAGAGAACTGGGTCCTTGCTGCAGAGAAGGACCAGATATCAAATGGATGCTCATTTCTTTACAGCTCTTGTTTTCTTTGTATGGGCTACAGATCATTGCACAGGCATTTCCAGTATAGGTGTGGCTGCTGTAATTACTGCTTATTCTTTTGAAACCTGTGCTTACAAAACACAGCAGGCTGTGAAAGCAGATGAACATGCTGTCCACAAGGGCCCAGTGTGGCCAGCTGAGGTTCAAAGATGAGGAACAGAGGAATGAGTTGCTTGGCAAGACAAGGGCTTCAGTAAAACCTGTGCCTGGTGGCCCCTGGCAGGGGCAGGCGAGCTGTGGCTGAGCAGGGGCTGTGCCCTGCTGAAAGGATAGGGCAGGTGGCAGAGGGAGGCAAAGGGGACAGATGGATGTGAAGGGGAGGAGGACTGCAGGGAGAGAGTGGTGCTAGTGCTGTAGGAGTAACAGGCTGGGTGTGTTTCAGCTCATCAGCCTCCCATCTATTTTAAAGTTGATAATAAAGTATGAAATAGCATGTGGCAAGCAGGATGGAGGTACAGACAAGCTTTCAAACCAGCATTTAGGGGCAGAGTAATTCTGCATTTCTATTCATAGCTGTGTAGCAGAAAAAGCAGAGGCTGCATGTGCAAGACTGAGAAGAACCTGATAAGCAAACAAGGGAGCATTAATATCTCAGGAATCGGGAATTTCTTCTTTCAGCTGCATGCAGTGTTGGCTCCCAAGTATGAAGATTCCACACACACATCTGGCACGGCCTCTCCCAGGGTTTGCTAGGAAGGGTGATGCTGGGAGGGTCTGGCTGTGCTGTTCTGGATGTAAAGGGGGCTGGCCCTGTTCACTGCAGGGCTGCTCCATCAGGGTGCCTGTGCTTGAGCTGCCCTCGCTGTAGCCCCACAGGGATGAGACATTCACCTCTCAAGTTCTCTCCCAAACCTGCTTCTCTGTAGTCTAAGAAGATGTCCCTCTCCCTTTGCTCTTAAGGACATGAGCTCACCATGACTTTCTGCAAAGACCTGAAGAAATGTCCTGTTTCCAAAATGAGGGGCTTTTTAAAAAATGCTGCCTTTCTTTATCTTGTGCTACGTTTTAATGAATGCTACAGCAGCCATAGTGGAGAAAGCTGTGGCAGGACTGCAGATGAGTGTCTGAGGATGTTATTCTTGTTAAAAGCAGGGCTGAGGCTTTGGTGGCAGGAGGCTTGGCTGCAGAAAGCCAGGAGGGCTTCACCCTGAGCTCACTTAGCCCTGCTCACCCAGAGCAATCACAGCTGCTGCTCTGGACTGTGCAATAAGAAGCAGTCTCCAAGGTTCATTAGGCCCTCGCCTATTAAGGGCTTTAAAAACTCGGGTCAGGACCTTGAAACAGATCTGCAGGCTGGGACTGAGCAGAGTATGTGCAGTATCTGCAGCAAGGGGAGCGTTCTGGTTCAGCTCCAAGTGGATCGGTGCCTGTGGAACAAACCCACCTGGAATTAATTGAAAGTGCTGGTGGCCACTTTTGGCAGAGAGGCAGGACCAGGCCTGGAGGCTGGGAACACGCTGCCCTCATCCCCCGGGCATGCTGGTGGAGGCTCTCGTGGGAGGTTTGTGCTGACACTTCCCACACTGTATGTGCTTTGTGAACTTTCATTTCCAGAGCTGTCAAGGAAAAGTCATTCCCTGTAATAACAGACATGTTTTATTTTCTTGTAGTATGGTTGTGTATGTTTGTTTTAGATGTAAAGAAGAATTTTTTTGTCACAATGAATAGGGTAAAGCACTGGAATACATGGCCCAGATTGGTGGTGGATACCCCATCCATGGAAACATTCAAGGCCAGGTTGGATAGGGCCCTGAGGAACCTGATCTCATTGAGGTCAATGCAAAGGGATTGGACTACATGATCTCTAAAGGTCTAACCCAACTCAAACTATACTATGATTTATTTTCACTCTAACTATGAAGTCCCAACAAGAAGGCACTGCTTAGAATGACATCAGCTTCTTAAATATAAACATGCTCTGAGGTACCTCTCTCTCCACAGGCCACGTGCATGGCAGAGTAATTGTGTGGGCTACAGGACTCTACTTGTTAAACCCACGGAGATGAAGCTCACCAGAAAACTGTCTCAGGTTTGGCCAGGATTTTTAGGTAAATTCCAAATGGAGGATTTATGGGCTTCTGTCTGATGAACAATGTCCTTTGTTTCCATTCTATTCTTTGGCTTATGAATATGAAAGAATATCTAGCTGATGAGGCCACTGATATTTTAGTATACGGAACAAAGTAAAGATGCTCTGAGTATTCATAAATAATCAAGGAGAATTATCCAGATGTCCTGTGCCTGTGTCATTGGGGAAGTACAACTAAGTACAGCTAATAAAACCAATGCATTCCAGCACTGAGTTTTGTTTGCCTCAGAATCCTGGAGGAGATGAGGGACCTCCTGCTCCAGGAGAGTCGCAGCTGGAAACTGAGTGGGACTGTAGCTGCAAGTCTGAGGAGTGTAAGGTGGAGAAAGGATGCTCTGGTCAGTGTCTAAGGGGAATTGATCCTAACCTGCATTGGAAAAGTAGATTTAAGAATGAACACTGTGCTAAGATCAAAGTCCTGTTGCATTGTGTGAGAGGGAGTGATGTGGCAAAACAGGGTTTATCATGCCAGTGGCAGAAGAAGGAAGTCTCTTGGTTCCAGCTTTGTCAACAGCCTGTTCATGGGCATGGACAGGCTACTCTGCCCCAGATTTTCAGTCCTTTCATCTACTCTCTCCTCCCAGCATCTCCTCTGGCTACTTGCCAGGCTGTGTTGTCCTGCAGGAGAACTTTGATTAACTGTTCCTCTGTGGAGATGGGCCTTTCCTCTCTGCCCTGCACCTTTGGCAGCTCTTGCAGAGCACCCCTGGTACCACTTTCTGAACTTTCTGAGCAGGACAGAGATCTCCTGCCCATGGTGCAGCCATTTTTCCCAGTGCTGATGCCCCTATTTCAATTAGTGCAGGTTTTCCACATGCAGTTTTGTGGTGTTTGGATGAAATCTGAGGCTGCAGCTCATACATACACAGCTGCTGGACTGAATTTCTTCTGCCTCCTTTTCAGCTTATAAGACATAGCTCCAAATGAAATCTCAGAAAACTGAAGTTCCAGCTCCAAGAAATAGGGTAATGATTTTTTTGTTGTTGTGGGTTTTTTCCCTCCTGTTTTGTGTTGTTCCACACAGGTATGGTGGCTTCCTCCTTGCAGCAAAGGAGACAGGGGCTAAGTTCTTCAAGGGGAAATTCCAATTTGGGATAATGCAAATGAAAACACCATGTGTGTCCTTTTTCATTCAAATTACATATAAAAAAATTGGTGATACAAGACATGAGCAAAGGCAGAAAGGAGCCTAGAGTCTTTAATCTTTAAAATCTATTTTACATGATTAAAAGGATCCTGCTTAGAGAAAAGCAAGACTGGCTATTTATATCTCCATTCTTCTCCCCACTGCTCCCCCTCTTTTTCCCAGAAAATACTGCACAGTCTCACATCTGAAAGACCACGGCTGGCTGCCATTAATTTTAATGCTAAATCCTCATCAGCATTTCAAAACATTATGAAAATGTCTAAGAAACTGTCTTCTAGTAGCTTGAAAATATTGCAGGCAGCAGCCTAAATAATATTATAAGTGCTCTGGTAAGTACAAGAGCACATGCTGGAAAGGAAAAGAGAAAAATAAAAGGCTTTAGACCACCAAGCACACATCAGCTCCACAAAGCAGGCATAAATGGATTGCAGGATTTCATGGATGCTGAGAGTTTGAATTACTGGCTGAGCTACACCTCACTTACAGAAAATGTGGTTTTCTTTTTTAGAGAACGCATCAAATATTGAATGCTAGCTTGCTTGTCCATGGACAAGTACATAAATAACCTTCCATGGAGGGTTCTGTTTAGGCTGACAAATGCAATTAAAGGAATGGAATATGGCCAGGGCCCCCATATTAGTGTTCTCTTACACTGCATTGGTGAGGATGATGGATGCCAATTAAATTGAAATGAATGGTCATAGGTTAAACAAATGATGACTCTGATCAAAGCACTCCTCCTTCAGCAAGGCATTCAACCTATCCTAAGCTTAAATACATGGTTTTAAATCCTGCTTAAAACTGAGCTTAGGCAATTTCCTGCTTCGGGAAGGACTGGACCGTGGATTTTTGGGTTATTTTTTTTTAGTTTGGGATACCCATGCTTACCTAGTCTGTTATGCATATGCCAAATTTCAGGACCTGTTACTGCTGTCTCATGCTCCTTTGTATTTATAGTGCTTCAGTGGGCTTGGGGAGCTGAGTTAGGATTGCAAAAGCTTGTGCTGTTTCTGCTTTCATTGATGGTGCTTTCACTGAAGCACTGCCCTGCAGTGGGTTAGCAGCAGAGGCTGACGAGTGCCCCTTCTCCTGTGGTAGCAAGTGGGATGTTGCCAGTTGAAGATGATGATGATCCATATTATTAGTTTTCCTTTAGTGAGTATTTTTAAGTATTGCTGCATCTTTCTGCCTTTAAAGCAGGATTTTTTTATCCTTCCCTTTTTAAGAGGTTGCAGACCTAAATCTCCATTTTAATAATTATTAAAAGTAGAAAAAAAAAAGACGTGTAATTTTTCAAGAGCAGAGGGGTAAGAAACCATATTGGTTTTTCCCAGTTTGCATAGGAACTGGGATAAGAACTCTCCAAGCAAATAGAGTCAAAATGTCAGGGATTGCTGGGAAATTGCAGGGTTTGGTGGGGGAGAAGTGTGGAGCTCAAAACAAAGACATAGAGATGAAACTTCCTTCAGCTCCCGTGTTGCTTTTTCTCTCTTTGATTAGACATCAAGCTGAAGTATCATCAACAATGTGAATTCTGAAGAATAGAAGAGAACGCACTTCAGGTTAGAAAGCCTGTCTTTTATTCAGATATTTAAAAAAAGAAGCCACTAGACTCTTCTTGAAATGACTCACTGAGAGGGTTAGGCAGGGGCTGGAAGTGCACACTACATTTTTCATTGCCAGCTCCTCGTAGCCAAGGTGTGTTGTCAAGACCAGCCTTGGAGAAGCACTTCCCTCTCTCCTCCCGTGTGGCTCTCCATGGTGACATCATTAATGCTGCTGGCTGTAATTGACCACAAAGCACAGACCTTTAGTCCCCACCTGATCTTCCCCAGTGTTTATCCACTGCTGGCCTGACCACACAGCAGCCTAATGAGCATTACACTTGACAAATATTGTCATGCCTAAACAGGAGATAGTGATTCTGCTAAGACAAGCAGCAAGCCCGGGGGCACGTCATGCTCAAATAGGAAAGTTAGGAATTAATATTAATTCTCTTCCACTCACTGGGGGCCTGATCCAGATCCCTGATGTCACTTAAGTCCTTCCACTGTGAGCTCTGCTTCCCTCCTATGAAGTAGCAGTTTAAAATAAAATACAACCAAGGACTATAATAGTAAGTTAGACAGTAATAGCAGATGGTGGAAACTGTTTTTATCTGGGATAACTGTTACTGTTACAGTAGATGGACAAGGTTCTGATTTGAGATGAAAAAACACAGGTCCTAATTCCTTCTCGATTTTACTGTCTGGAGTCTTGATATACGTTGGATAACATTCCAGATTTTATATGCTAGAGCAACACATGGCGAGCAATTTAGAAGAAATGAGAACCTGTGATTCTCTTTGTTGCCTGTTTGCCTGTCGTGTAAAGCTCTGTGTGGCTGCTGTATCCAGTCTGCATGCAGAGCTTTGGGAAAACTCCCCTCTCCCCACACCAAGGCTGCTCATAAATCCCCAGCAATTGTACTACCTGTGCTGTTGAGTTGCCTTCCCCCTGCTACCTTATATTCAATTTTCTTGGTTATAAACAGCATCAAAAGTTTTAATGACTTCTTGAGGCTTTCTTTCTAGATGCTATAGTATATTTTTTTATTTTATATAATTTAAGATAGCAATTATTGCAAAATTAATGAGATTAAAAATTATGCTTGTGTCTAAACAGCTCCTTGGTCTGTTTTTCTGGTGTCTAGGCCTCATTGTACTCTTTTTCTTGTCATAACTTGCCATGATTTACTCAACTGCTGTCTCCTTTTTAATCTATTTCTGACAGAAGCCTTAATATCAGGTCGAGTCAGATACTCCTGAAGCTTTGGGCTAAATTAACTAACTTTGCAATACAGCAGAAAAAGGTGATGCCACGTGGAGGGGATGGCCGTGTCTCCAGCCTGCTGCTGTGAGCAGGCTCTGCCAGGGGATGGTTGCTTTCTGCTGTGCTCAGAAAGGTTCTGACACTGAGCAGCAGATGAGCTGGGCTTCCCAGGCTGCTGCCTGGCTCTGCTCTGCTCTCCCTGGCCCCGTGTGAGTGCAGATCTGAGAGCAGCAGTGCCGACTGCGGGGTTTGGAGCACCTGGGTTTGTGTGTCTGTCCCAATGCTGGCTTTTGTCACCTGTCCCCTGGGTCTGAAGCACACAGCCTCCACCCTCCAGCTCCTGTATGTGCTGACAGAGCCTGGGGTCAGGGTGCTCACCTGGGCTTTTGGGCACCCTGGGAGCACATTCCCAGCCGGACAGGGCAGCTCAGTGCTGACTCTGTTTGCTGCAGCAATGTGATCCTGTGGGACAAAGCATTGCTGAGCATTCCTGTCACCAGATCCCCCCTGCCTGGGGCAGCAGAAGGCAGCCAGCCCCGCCGGGTGCAGGGAGCCAGCGTGCACCAGACTGACCTGGAGTCCTGTGGAAGCCTGTGCTGTTGACAGGAGGTGATTTACTGGGATACACATCCAGGGCCAAGTCAAACTGAGCCAGCTGAAGCAACTGGATCTCGGAATAGGTCAGGCTTAAATGCAGCCTGGAGTATTTGGGCTGCCGTGGCTGCTGGTGCAGGAAGCACATTTGGAGGCACAGCCCCGAGCCCCAGCAGGCACTCAGGCTGCCCTGGGGTGCAGTGATTCCCTGCCATCCCTGACCATGCCCTCAGCCATCCTCCTCTGAGACAGATGTGATTCTTCACATTAGGGTCTAATTTTGCGTTCAGAATAGTTGGGGCTAAATTAAGAAAAATTAACAGTTGATCACCGAGAAGAGGAAGGACTCCTTCTGTGCAGTGCTGGAAAGCAGGTGCAGGGAAGGATTTCACCAGCCCCGTGGGGGATGTGCTCAGTGCACCCATCCCCACCCCCAGATCCCTGGCCAGGCCCTCAAAGCACACTCGGGGCGAGCAGTGAGCAGTAATTGAGCTGTGCATTGTCGCAGGACTGTCTTGATCCATGATGTTTGCTGTCAGCCAGATCCCACTGGGAGCTGCTGCAGACATGTCAATGTTCTGCTTCCTCTGCAGAGAGGCTCCAAGCTGCCAGGGCAGTTTTTTATCTCAATATCACTTCGTTGCTTTCACCTGTGTGCTATTAAGCTGTTAATATATCGGGGGAAAAACTCATCCAGGCAAGTGTATTAGGGATACTTAAATGAGGTAGCAAAATATTATTGTTATTAAATGTTCCCACCAGATACTTGGACAGCTTGCATTGCAACTGCAAAGCTAACATTTAATTACAGCAAGATATATATTCATAATGGATTGCAATTTACCAAAATACACAGAGGGCCCTGGATTTGTCAGTGTGCATTTGCTCTGCAAGAAATGCATCTCACTAAAAACCAGATGTCAAAATTAACAGTAGAGATTTTGCAGTGCAAGGAGGAAAGCTGACATTTCTGAGCTGGCATTCCAGCTGTGTTAACAACATCAGGGGCTCTGTGTCCTTAAACACAATGTTTAGCAGCAGAACGGCATTAATTTGTTTAAATTATAAGTGGTGGGAAATCACCTACACTGTGTTGGTGGCAACAATTGCAATCAAGTGAGATTCTGGATGCCCTCCTACGCCCCAAATATTTTCTCCCTTTCCATTCACTTGCCATGTTCCTGTCTAGCAAAATCGCAGGAGCTTGTAAAAATTAGTTCAGTTCTGAGGAAATAGCTGGGGATCGTTGTCAGGGTCAAGATTTGGAGAGGGATAAGGGAGACAGGTGTTTGCAAGTTCTTGTAAATGTCTGAGTAACTGTTCTGAAATGTAAATTATTGATTCATATCCTCCTGTTTTTTAATGTGCTTTATCTTCCTGGTAATTTAACCTAGTTTCCAGAGTATTTTTATCTGTAGTTTTCTAGAACCTGTATTACCCATGTATTTTATCTCATCTCTTTCTCCTGTTCTTAGATGTTAGGTAGTGAGTCAGGACACTGATTAGCTTGACTAATTTGTTGGCATAGTTTTCTGTCAGGGGAAAAAGGATGCACATTTTTAAAAGTGAAGATAATTAACTGTTGGAACAACACAAGCACCAGTGCCTCCTTCAGTACCAGCAATAATAACATCAGGATGTGTATTTTCCTAAGAAATGTCCCTGGTTTTCCACTGTCATTAATTTTTGGAAGCCCTGAGGCCTGTACTATGTGGAAGACAGATGATCCTGATGGGCCATGATGTTTTGGGACTTCCCAAACCTGGTGCTTGGGGCACTGTGTTGAGTTCTGTTTCTTGCAGGAAAGGATGGCAGGGAGGGTTTGGCCATGCACTGTGGAGCTGGAGATCTGCATCTCAGGCCACGTCAGGGCAATGAATTGGTTGTGAACTGGTGGGAAATCTTGGCTCCTGGAAGGCTCCTGGGCTCTCTAATCACTGATTGAAATGGGAATTGCAATCTCCCAGAGCCTCTGATTGCATTTGCTAGAGCAGGCGCCGCATCAGAGGGTGCTGATGTGGGATTCAGCTGCTCCCGGGGGTGGCAGTGGGAATGTGCTGTGGGCACTGTCTGGGGACTCTGCTGCAGGCAGGGCTGCAGTGTGCTGGGACATCACCCCCTCCCTGCTGGGCTGGGAGGCTGCACAGGGCGAGGAAAGCAGCAGGAAGGGGGGTGGCAGGATGGGAGGGGGGCTCCTGGGGAACCCTGTGGGAGCTGATATCCCACTGATACCAGCAGCTGGAGCACTTATCTGTGGTGCTGGCCTGGCCACTGGCATTTGAGCTCCCCCGGGGGAGCAGCCCTGCTGCTGGGGCTGTGCTGGGTGGGGAGGCAGCGTTCCATTTCACAGGCAGCTGGAAGCGTTCGCTCACCTGTGGACAAGGGAGATATTCAATTTCAAGGCAAGATCATATTTCCTCTTTAAAATCCAGACAGATAGAGATGGCTGTTGACCCCAGCAGCATTATGTGACCTTATCTACCACACAGATATTTTCCTGAGGTTTTCTATTAGAGAGGCAGGCCTGGGGCTCCAAGGGTGAGCGTGGGGCAATGCTGAGGTTTGAAGCCACCCACCCACCCTGAGCAGAGGTGGCTGGTGGGGCACATGAGGTGCTCTGCGTGGCTGGCTGGGGGAAGCAAAGGGAGCATCATCCAGAGGAAAACAGCTCCCTAAAGCCACTGTAAAGATGCTCAGCAAATCACTTGTGTGTGATCTCGAGCATCTCTTGAAATGTTTTGCTGAAGGGGGGCCCAGCAGAAGAAAAAGTCCTTGGGCAAGTCACAGTGTATAAATACCTCTGGTGTGAGTGTAATTAAGGCCACAGCCCTGCCACACGATGCAGTCAGCAATAAATAGGTTCCTGAATTCGAGAGAATCTCTGCTGTATTTCAGATGTGACTGAGCTACATGTTTAAAATGGCCTTTGAAATAGCAGCTGTGTCTGCGTTATCTTCTTCTGAGAGATAAGCAATTATGAGAATGTTATAATGATTTCTTTAAAAAAATGGATTTAAACAGCAATTGCTTTTCAGTGCAGGAGATATTTAAACATCAGTACCTTGAATTGATTAAAAAGAGCTGTACTGATAATGCAATTTCCTAGCTTGTGATTTGCACTGAGCAGTGCAATGAATCATGATGAAAGGCTGGAGAAGAGGTGTCTGATGGGACCTTCGGCCACTTCGGTGGCTCTGAGGTGGTGTGTTCATCTCACAAAGGAAGCTGCACTGGTATCAAACTCCTCATTAGTGCTGCTGTGTGTTTGGTGGCAGGCTGTTGTTCATTAACGGTGAACATGGGAATACCTTGCCTTGCTGAAGGGCCTCTTAGGAGAGCCGTGTTTCTAAGGGATACTCTGCATTCCTCTGCACACTGATGCCTTCTATACTTGAAGGATTTTAAATATCACGCTTTTACAATTTTTATTTCTCCTGACTGTTTATTAGTCAGAGCAATTACACGTATTTTTCAGACTTTCTTGAATGCAAAACAGATTCCTTCCACTTGGATAGCTAACTGCTGGAAAACAGTCTCCCAACTAACAGATAGTATCACTGAATTCTTGGCTCACAGAAGAATTTGTATATCCTCCTTGAATCACGAGGCAATTTATTTATTTAAGCCTCCTTGGATTCTGTTCTCTTGCAGCACATAACTCTGGTGCTGGTTCATGAGTGATGCTCACTGAGTGTGTTCATGTATCTCATGGGCAGTGGCAGGATGCTGTAAGCAGATAGAGCAGTTACCAAGGTGAGCTGGACTCTGTCACTCTGTTCTGTTAATTCCTTTTTGCACTGTGTAAAAACCCAAGCAACAACAACAACAACAAACAACAGAAGGGGGGGAGGGAGTTTCATTTGACTCAGCTACACTCTGAGCATCATTAATTTCACTTCTGCTTGAGGTGACACTTGGGTCTAGAATCTTTCTGTACCCTGGCTCCTGCAATTAGTCTGCTACCTCCTCAATGGGGTCTCAACCATCTAAATCCTTGTCTTCAAGCAAGTACTGACAGCCCCCTCGTGTTAAGTTTTGTAAACACTAATTTGTGACATCTCCCGTGGCTTAAATCAAAGCACTCAAGTAAAAGTAATAATACCACTGTTAAAGTGAACGTTAGAGAAGGAAATGCCTGTCACCTGATGCTAAATGGAAATGACACTGAGCATGTTTCAGGAGAGGCTCCTAATGAGGAGGCGCTGGGGAAGCGACGCCGCGCGCAGCCCCGGCTGTCAGCTCGGGGCCTGCTGGGCACACAAAGGGAGGACAGGGCTGCTTTCCAGCCTCTTTGGCATTTTACTCAGGTGCACATAAAAGCAGGAGAATGACCTGCAAGCCTTTGTGTGAATGGCAGCTGTGAGATCCACTGGTTGTGCTCAGTGCTGGGCACACAGGTGTCTCCCAGTCCTGTAAAATGTAGTTCAGAAACCAGGAGACACTATTCCTTGAAGTTATGCTTAGACTATAGAGCTCTTTTCTATTTATCATTTGCCTCTCTGTTTTGGTTTTTTTTTTTTTTTAATCCAGCCTTTCAGTCTTTCTTCCATAATCACATTGTACAGATTGAATGCATCTTTTCCTCTGTAATGCCCTGAACATTCTTGTTGTATTATATGAACTTGTCATGCCTGGCAATACTGGAAACAATAGGAGCCCTCGAACCCAAAACTGTGTGTCACACTTGGTAATTTTCAAAGAAACTTCTGTGAGCATTCATAGCACAGCCATCATACAGACTTTTCAGCAGGTAGCTGAGCTGGTTGTACCCATCTGCTGTGTTTGAGCCTGTTCAAGGATAAAATAAACCTCTGCCAGCACATAAGAAGCCCAAGCAAACTGGGAAAACAGACAAGATTATCACTAAGAGAAACATCATGCTGTGTAAATTCCTATCCCATGAGAGGAGCAGGGAACAGGGGAAAATTCCTGAGGGTGTTGCCTGTGCAGGAACTCCGGGCTGGGAGGGGATGGGTGCCAGGAATGGGTGCTGGGTGCCCACTGGGTCTCACCAGCATGGAATCTTGGCAGGTGCACTTGTGCTGAAGGATTCTGTCTTTTTCCACAGGCATTTGTCAGAAACTGCACAAAGCAATGATGGTGTGGAGCACAGAACTGGAGTGGGAGGCAGAGAATGGAGACAGGAGGAGAGGTGATGCCTGGGAAGCAGTGTGGAAGTGGTGGTTTTCCTTCATGTGGCCCATGAGTGCTCCTGTGGCTCCCAGGGACCCACTGGGCAGTGACCACTGCCTGAGGGAACTGGGCCTGGGCAGTTCATTTATTTTCCTTCCCTAATTTATTCTTCTCCTTCCCCAGGCTGCCCAATGGGTGCTGTGGGGACACAGCTGCCCCCCTTGGGGTGACATCCTGCATGGGGAGGAAGGGTCTGTCTGTGGAGCTGGTGTGCAGAGGCAGCAGTGCCCGACACTGCCCAGCTCCCCCCCTTCCTAGTGCTCATTAATCCTTTATTCATAAAAACATAGAATTAGTAAGGTTGGAATTAAGTCTTTTCAGGCTCTCCTCTGTCAAGAATGTTTCTAATGTCTTTTATTTCCTTTCTAATTTAATTTAACTGGGAAATGCACTTTTATTTTTTTTCTTATTTCTCTGTTCCTTTATGATTAGAGGAATCCCCATCTAGTAACTCTGAATGCTTCTACCGTGGAAATATTTAGTACCAGCTTTGGCATATTTATGTTGGCTCCCTGGTTAGACAATGTGCCAAGCTGTCCTTCGTGGCCTTAATTATCACAACTTCAGGCCAGCATTGCCTGCTTACAGCATAATCCCACGGCCTAGAGTGAACCCTGAAAATGCTTAATTAAATGACATTCCACAACAGATTAAGGAGTCAGAAGCCCAAGATAAAGAAAAAGGGAGACTGTGACCATAGGAGTGGCAGGTGCTCTTCCTTCTCGGGATAATGCTCCTGACATGGACTGTTTAGTTTTGAGCACACAAAAAAACCCCCAATGTTATTTAATAACAGTTTGGGGTCTTCACTTGGCTTCTTGCATTTTCAGTGGTTCAGACAGATCCTGCCTTGGGACGCAGTGTGAATAGCACTGATTTAACATCAGCTGAGGATCTGTGCTCAGGTCATTTGTTTGGGTACTTGGATGAGGCCCTTTGCCAAAGTCAGTGGATGCCTTTGCAGTTCTGAGATCCAGGGTGAGCACTTGGATCAGACACCACAAATCTGTTGCTTTATAAAAAACAAACAAACAAACCAACCAAACAAAAAACCCAAACCAAAACAAAAAACCCCAAAAACATATATTAAAAAAAAACCCCAGACCAAACCTTTTTCCCCATGTAAGACCTGGTGTGCAGTTATTTAGAGCAGGCAGGGTCACAGTGTGTCAGGGAGCCCTGCGGGAGCCAAAGCCCACATCTAACCACAGAAGATCAGCACACAAATACAAATGCTGAGATAATGTTACAGTGCACAGATTAGGGCTCAAATCTTCAGCAAATCTGTTCAGAGCAAGGAAATGACAGCACGTGGGGCACGTGCAGCACACTGAGCACGTCTCATTCAGAGACCCATCAGTAAAGCCACTTATTGCTGTTATTGTGTTTTATCATATTATTCCTCAATTATTTGCTCCAGCAACTCTCTTGTCTTAGCTAAATAAACTGGCTGTGCAGAAGCTGACCTGATGTGATTTCTTCTTTGTGAAGAGAGTGGGTTGTGGTTGGGTGTCACGATGTTTCCAGGGGTTTGGTTTCTATGGTTTGTGTCCTTCTCCAGTTCTATAATATAATTTCAGCAATTAAACAACACGAGAAGGGAGTGAATTAAATGTCCCTCCTAACACAGGGACAATCCTTATGGAGAACAAAATACAGAGGAGCTGAGTGAGGGTGGTCCCTGACTGGTGCCTGTGGTCAAGGGGGGTGAAGCAGCCCCAGCCTAAACCCCAATGGGCATTTGTTACCCACAGTACAAAATACCCCCCATGCTTTGACACAAATGGACTCTTTGGGGGCACAGAAGCAAGGAATTTTTTTATATTTGATAACAGAAGCAAGACACATTATTCCTAACTTTGAAGCAAGGAATTTTTTTATATTTGATAACAGAAGCAAGGCACATTATTCCTACACCCCATCAGCTAAGCTGTGCAAGGGACCGTAGCACATCATTTCCCTATCTCTGAAATGGAGGCTTTTTTGCTGAGCTGGGCTATTCAAGTGTTGAGTTTTCAGCGTGAGGGAGGCCTCTTGCTGCAGCTCAGAGGCTGCATGTGCTTAACCCCTTACCCTGTGCCTGCTCGTGCTGGGTGCAGAGCAGCAACCTGGAGCATGTCCCAGCATCCAGCCAGCCCTGAGCCTGATCTCCTCTCCTCTGAAATGCTTTTACAGAGCCATCATCTGCCCGAATGCTCCACGACTTCACCCAGCACAGTGCTTTTACCAACATTAACATTTATCATCTCCTCTGGCAGCTTTCCTTTCTGCAAACGAAAACTAGAGGAGTTTTAAAGAAGGAAGTGAAATCTGACAGCAAAAACCTCTTTTTAGGTATTCCATGGAGAAATAACCCAGGGCAATGTGTGAAGCAGAAGTATTTTTATTTACCTAGAGGTATTCTATGCTTGGAGTCAACGAGACTGTGCTGATTCCTGTTCAGAGCTTTGTAAAAGCTCTGAAAAGGCACTGCCTCCGATTTGTTTTCTTTATTCTATGTTACTATCACTCTTCAAAGTGAAACTTTGTCTTGTTCCAATCTGAAGATGCAGTTCTGCAAGTGTTAGAGCATCCTCATCTCCACATCATCCACATCTCCAAGTGATCTAGCAACATGAAACTTCTGGATGCTTTGCTCTCCAACTGGGTGGAAGGTCAGACAGAGTCCAAAACTGGGGATTTTACCCAGTTTGGTCTTCACAAGGCTTCTGTGTGTGTGTGTACAAACTGGGAGGCCCTCAGCTGCAGCAAAGCTTTGTGCAGGTGAAGCCCCAGCCTGAGCAGAGCCCAGCTGAAGGCCCTCTTTGTGGCTGGAGCAATATAAAAGTCTTTAGATCCAGTCCTCAGATTGAAAGTGCTGCTTTGAAGTTTCTCGGCCTTCACATGTCCTCCAGACTTTCATTTCACATACTGGGGTGTTGGTTTTTTTTTTTTTTTTTGTAGGTTTGTTTGGGTTTTTTTAAGATTTCAGGTAAGATTTCAACAAGCTGGGGATGTATCAAAGTATGAAATACTTTGCTTGAGTCTTAATCAATCCAAACTGTTCTCTTAAGAAGGAAAAAGAAAGGCTGTTAAAGCTGGCCAGACACAAGGCAGCAGATGTTTCTCTTTAGTGTCAGAGCAGCAATCTTTATTAAATACCAAAGAAAGCCCTGTAAATCCAGGAAGGCAGTTGAGTCTATGCTGAGGACACCTCTTCCTGAGGCCAAACAGCCTTTCCTGAGTAATTTGTTTTTCCTGCTGATCTTTCAGTGGAGTTTCTGTGACATAAAAGCAAAAGGGAAAATGAATATTTAACTGTGGAAACAACCTTAATATTTAACTGTGGAAACAAGCTAGTTTGAGCTTAAAAAGAGAAGGAGAAGAACTGGGGTGATGCCGTTCCTCCCAGTGCTGGCTCCTCCTTGGCGCCAGGACTAAGGTGGGACCATTCCAGGGGACTCCTGGAGATGCCCCAGGTGGAGCAGGTTTGTCTGGTCACCACACAGTTAATGTGCAGGCATATCTTCTCCCAAGAACATGTCTGAGGGGAAGCAAAGAGCTCGTTCCTATTGCCTGGGAAGGGCAGAGCGAGGTCTCTGTAGGGTGGAGAGAGCCCTTTCAGGGCTGTCTGCAGAGCTCTGCCCATAATGAGCCTGGTAGTTTTCATTAGCATTGCTAATGGCATCTTCCACTTTTAAGAAATAACAACAAGGTTTCATGAATTAATAAAAGGAAGATGGTGATTGACTGAACAAAGGGTGTGCCAGGCTGTGCAGCTGGTCTGCTTTAACTAGGTAATGTCCATAGATACGGCGTTAATTTAATTCTCAGTTGAAATACTCCAGAGGAAATGTCAGATCAATATTGTAGGAAAGGGCAAAGATTTGCTAAGCCTGGCTGGCTTGTGTATGTTAACTACCATGAGATAGATATGGATAAATGCTGAACATTAAGGTGAGTAATCACAACTGTCTTGGGTGTCTGAAAAAATTTTCTGCATAAATGTACAAAACAAACATGTTTCAGGCAAGAGGCTGGGTAACAGGTTGTTATTTCATGCACAACACTGCAGTTTTAACATCTGTGGGCTTGGTTTTTTTTTTTCTGGAAGAGGACGAAAAGCCTCATTTCAAACACTGTCCATTCCTCCCTACTGTGGTGCAGAATCCCTGTGCCCATCCCTGCTCAGGGTCCTGCACCAACACATCTTCGTGCCTGCACACATGTGGGTACCTGCTCTAGCTCTTGGTGGTTTTAAATTCTGCTTTGCATCTGAATTTTACCTTTTACCACGTTCCTTGTGAGATTTCCACTGGACTGGGTGGTAAAGGTGCTCTAAAAGCAAATCCCACCTCTCCTTGTTAAGAAGCACTTCTGTTACCAGGAGCTGTGCTCAGTTGTGGTCATGGCTGGCAAGCTTTCATTGCAATGAAACAAGAACAGACACCTTTCATGGCCTTTGGGCCTAAATCTCAACTATTTGACAGTTGCACGGTAATTTTTCCATGCAGTCTTGGCTAAACCACTCAGAAACCTTGAGGATTTATTTATTTAAAAACACTATCTCCTCCAGCACTGAGAGCAAGGGCTCTCCCAGGACCCGTGTGTGTGTGTGTGGAGTTTATGGGAACACTGTGATTTCAGAATTGCCAAAACAAACAACAGGTGCCTGTGTTATTTTGCAAGTAGGAGCTGCTCAAATATCAGACTTTGGCAGAGAAGAGGCTTCCTTACCACACTGATCTTACCCCAAAGGGCCCTGGGAAGCTGGGTGGTGTATTTATGCTAAAGGATGCCGAGTTGGAAAATATTTTGGAATCACCTTTGATGGAGAAATCTTTAAAGTGCCTTCACAGCTACTTGTTTGCTTAATTTCTGCTTTTAACAACAGTATGGATGAGTATCAGGTTTAAGTACAACTGGAGAAGGCAGAGGGTGACTCAGAGAATCCCATAATAGCCTTTTTCCTAGGGGCTTGGCTTACCCTCTCCAGGGAACTGGGCATGGGTGTAGCTACACTGAGGTCTGGACCAGTACAAACCTGTGGTTCAGAAACAGGGTGGGATTGGGAGAAATGCTCACACCAGTGCAGGGAGCCCTCCTCCAGGAACTGTGCAGGTTTGCAGGGATGTTCAGCCAAAGTTTGTCACGCTGCTGGCTAAAGATGGAGGATTTATTTATTTAAATAACACTATTGTGTTGTGGGAGTGAGACTGTGCAGAGCAGTCCTTCAAGTGGGGCTTCCTCCCTTCTCCGAGGGATACAGTACCAGCTGCTGGCTTTTTTGGGATCTAGTGAAACCAAGGCTCTCCAAAGAACCAGCTCCTGCCTCAGGAGCCACCCACTCCATATTTGCCATATCATGGCACCGGTTTTCCAGCAAGGTGACAATGGACAGGGGCTGTCCCCCGAGTGGCAGGGAGCCCCTGCCTGGGCAGGACAGCGTGGGAGATGTGTGCTGCTGCTTTGGAAAGAGCTGTGAGCAGCCCAGTGCCTCCATCCCAGTGTCAACCGGCCTCTTACTGGGGCTTTTCCCAGCTGGGTTTTAAAAGGAGGAAAGAAAAGAGCTGACAGAGCTGGAACTGCTTTAAGGTGGAACTGAAACAATAGCTTGTGGCTGTCTGAATCAGTTCCCTTGTTCCATGAATTTGACTCAGAGCTGAGTATTTCAGAGCCTCAGAAAGAAAAGGCTTATTTCAATTTTGGTTCTAATAATGGGCAAAGGTCACAGCAGTTGGGAGGAGAGAGGAAATGAAAGGCATGGGCTTGGCTGTTTTCTCTGAACCAGCTTCGCCCGTTCCTGGTTACGATCTCAGCAGAATAATAGCTGATCCTGAGCAAAGCCAAGAAATGAAATTAACACATGCAAAATTACATTAGAGCCGTGTCAGGATCCTGCTACCCGGCAGCGTGAGCAATGCGTCCTGAGCACATGGCAAGGACAGCACAGGGAAGCCGATGGCTCTGCCAGGCACAGCCCCCGCTGCCCCTCTGTGCTCTGGGGCACCTGCAGCTCTGCCCTTGGCGCTGGAGATGCTCTGCCACCACTGCACCCACGGCTCAGCCTTCTCTCAGCCCCCCACGGGGCTGTAAATCCAAACCTACAAGCTGCCAGGAAGCTCGAGGCTGATGCTTGAGCTTCTCCAGGGATTTGGCCAGCCTTCAACAGCAGATCATAGCACACCATGAGACTGCCAGGGAGGAGCAGCCAGGCTCCCTGGCCTTACTGAATAGCCAGCAGAAGGCACTTCCCTGGCTCTGATCCCCTGATCCAAGGCTGTCCTGGGGGTGGGTGCTCATCCCTCAGGGCTGGTGTGCCCCCCTGCCTTCGCTGGGCTGGGCTGGGAGCACAGGGTGCGCCAGGAGCCCGGCAGGGCTCAGGAGATGCTGCCAGCTGCCGAGGCAAACACTGCCTGTGGGGAGCCCCGGCCAGAATCTCCCACCTGCTCCTCCATTTCCAGCTCCACAGGAGCCAGCAGCAGGGTCAGGCCTCACACAGCTCGTCCTGCTGCCGGTACCAGCAGCTGGGAGCTGCTGCAAATGTGCCAGCACACCCACTCTGACCCCCGTGGCTCTGGTGCAAAGGCAGGTTTGCTCAGAGCTGGGAGATTAATATGACTATTCCCATGATGTGCTTAACGACATCATTTACTTCAGAGGCTCTTGGGACGGTGCTGACACTCGCTTTAGCAGCTGAAGTGTTTAATGTGTTCTCCAAGGCACTCTCTAAACACAGATAGAGCTGAGCGACACAAATGTATTTGCAGAATGTTTTAGGGTTAGCACGCTCCAGAGCCATGCAATCAAAGCATGGTGAGTGAGGGAATGGCTCTTTGAGAGGATCATGATTCAGCAAGGGGTCGTGATTATTAAATACATCGCAAGGCTCCCTCTTGGTATTTTTCATACCTTGCTCTCAAAGTATTACTCATATAATTTTCCCTCTGAAAGTTATTACAGGTGACTCACCTTTAGCTCGAGTGAGCAAACATGACCAAGTGTTTATTCTCTTCACAGCTGAGCAATTTTAAGGCCAGATTCTGACCCTAACAAAGTCCCTGAGTGAGGCTGGTGGGTAAGACAGTACACCACTGGTCCCTGGAGCATCATGACTCAGAGGCATATTTTTTATTAAAATGCTTCTGCTTTTAACTCGAGGCAGTCACATCTTGCTGACCGACATCCACAGTGAATTTCCCGTCCCACCCCGAGCAAGTGCTGGGCTGAGCTCCCACCAACTCCCCAGCTCCCTGCTGCTGCCAAAACTCATCAGCCTGCTGCTGTCCCACCCAAGTGCTGGAGGAAAATATGATAGGAAATGCCTATTTTCTTCCATAAGCAATTAATCTAAGTCAGGATGTGTCCACTTGTTGCTCCAGGGGGGAAATAAAAATGAGCATCCCTGGGGAAGGGGGAGAATGGAGAACAGGGGCTCAGCTTCTCTCCATTGCTGCCCCATCTGAAGGCTAGTTTGGGTGAGATTTTCTCTTTGGATCAAGTTCTTTCTCTTTTCCCCTTGGTACTTGAGATCAGCAATTTCATTTTGCAGTGACAGCTTAGGGAGGGCAGAGCATGTGCTGCTGTCCTGCCTGTGAAAGCCTCTTTGTCACCTGCTGTTAATCTGAGCAGGTTTGCAGGCTCTCAGTGCTTCTGTCCCGAGTTTTGTTTTCAGTTTGGGTCTCACCACCAGTCCCACACGGTTTCCTGGCTGGCAGAGTAATCTCTAAGCTTAGCAGACAGAAGGCTTGTAGCAGGTCCAACGAGCAGGTGAGGGAAACCTCACACCCTGCCAGAGGGGAGTGCCTGCAAAGCAAAGGGAAAAAAGGCAGTGCAAAGGCTGGTGTCACAAACCCTCTTCCGGGCTATTTGTGGAGAGGAAGGGACTTTGGCAGGGGACCAAGAACTCTGGGTCCTTGCATTGGTGTTTATGGCAGCAAGGAGAGATAAAGGGAGAGCAGTGACCGAGGCTGGCCTGGTCACATCACAGCCCCTGTGCCAAAATCACCCCGGAGCCCCGAGACACACAAATATATCCTGAGCTCAAACCTCTGTGAAAGTGGCTGGGAGGAGGCTTAGGCTTGGGAAATGGTGCCCTAAAAGCTTCTGAGCCCTGGCAGTCAGGTTTAATTATTAGCTAATTGGCTGGGATGTATCTCATTTGTAACAAATGAGGAGAGGAAGGTTGTGAGGCTGTGGCTGGTGGAGGCAGAGCTGGTTAACTCCTGGTGAAGCTGGCATAAGAAGCTGTTATCGGGGTCTCTAGGAGGGGGCTCTGTGGTGTGGTGATGCCCTATTCAGGTGTGTGCCCACAAGAATTGGTGGGTGTCTCCTGCAGGCTGTCACCCACCAGGCTTTCTTGCCTGTGGCCAAGGCTTTGGAGATTGCCAGCCATGGTGCTTCATGGGCTGGTGCCCTCAGAAGACAGGAGTCAGGTAATGTGTGTTACATTCCAGTGGCTTTATAACCTGGGAAATTGCCTTTTGAGAGGGTCCAGGGGGAATAAAGCAGAGTAACTGTAATTCTCAGAGCCCTAAACTCTGTGACAAAGCTGCTGTGGAGAGACTGAAAATTTTTGTCAGGAAAATATCAGTAGCCTTAATCTCTCATTGCCTTCTTTTATAACACATGATTTAAAAACATAGCAGTGTTATCTTTGTGTGATATAGGAAGCAGCCATGTAATATTGTCTCTCTGAAGATTGTGTTATAGCTCACAATCTCTGCTCAAGTAGCTACAAGGTCAAATCCCAGCTGATATCTCAGAGGAATTATAGAACAGATGTCAAGTTGAGCTTCTGACTTGGGTGTCCCTCCCCTGGCTGTGCTATAGATGCTTGCGATAGCAGCTAACCAAATTAATTCCTCTGTGCTCCCCTCCTGCCTTGTGAAATTGGCATAACAGCACTTTGTTATCTTGGAGATTCTGTGTAGATCAGCCCAGTAAAGGTTATGAGGGAGCGGTGATAGGATCCATACCAGAGCATGGGGAAAAATGGGGGGAAAAGGAATCAACTTACGGTTGAAGCACAGTAGTGTGGGTTTCAAAATCTGTAATCCTCTGGGAAAAACTGATTTAGTGGTTTCGGTGTTGCATCTCGTGGAGCAGAAATGTTTCAGTGAGGGTGCTGAAATGTAATTAGCAGAATAATTCCAGTTGAACTGGCTCTGCCACCATCTCCCAGAGCCAGTTCCCTGTGTTGTGTGCTCTGGACATGCTGCTGGGAAGGTGCAGAGCCCTGAAGCTCCTACTCTACCTCCCTGCTCCCCAGATCAAGCAGTGTCAGTCCCTGGCACTTGGTGAGAAGTGTTGGCCTCATTTGCTAACAGCTTTGGTCTCTCCATATCTGAGACAGGATTATTAATACGCCTTTACCTCCCAGGCTGGCTGAGGTTAATTGAGATTTGTGAGGTGCTGAGAAGGTGTAGCAATGAGCAGGGCAGAAATGTTGGTATTTGAGGGAAGATTTTTAAAAACAAGTCTGGAAATCAACAGAAAATAAAAAGAATAATTTTAACAGTAATTACTGGGGGGAAAATGGTACCATTTTAAACAAAACCCTCTGCTTTTACTCTTATCTGATGACAAAGAAGATCAAACAGAACATTTTCTGATAAGGGTGATGTATTTGCCAGTTGTTTAAATAAACATCTGCAAGCTTTACCTTCAATATTTGCCTTTAGAGATGGCAGGGGACAGTGGCTGCCAGCGCCCAGGAGCTCTGCAGACCTTGGGGAAGAGGCACAGAGCCTGAATGAAAATGGGAAATCCCAGGAGTGTATGTCCACATTGAGTTAACTTTGTGGTAGTGGTGTTAAAAACCCACGGAATGGGGTGTGTTGGGTTGGAGGACACACAGCCAGCTCCCAGGAGGCCAGAGGAACACAGGACACATTTGAAATGACAGTGGGTGTTCCTTGAGGCTCTGGAGGAAGGTTCCTCCCCAGCAGATCTCCCTGACAGGGGTAATTCAGGATGGTCCCCCAATGCTGCCCTGCTGCTCCTCCTGACCCCAGGTACCTTAATGAACCTGATGGTGAATTTCTGCTGCTGGAGCCCTAATCCTGAAAGAAGCCTGGAGCACCCTTGGATCTGTCTGTTCTTCCCCATCTCAGGAGCAGGGCCTGCACTGTGACTTTGTGGTTTGCTTACTTGGCTCATTTGGGAGGTTTTTTTATTTAAGGAAAGAGGATGCTTTTGATTTGGAACTGAGAAACAGGTGTGCAAGTGAAAGGTTTGTGCCTGATAAATGGCATTGAGAGCAGCGTGGGGAGAGAACAGTGTGTGCCTGAGCTGCTGGTGTCAGATTGTTTGATGTGTTCTTCAGGAGGGTGAGAGTAAGGATGAGTTTGCACACACTGGTATCTCTCTGCCTCTGGTTTGCTTTCTGTAAGAGAAAAGTGATATGAGATGGAAAGGTAAAATGGAAATGGGATGCCTGGAGCTTGTGCAACTGCAGTGCCAATGCTTATGCCACAATCTAATGGAAACCAGCAGTGCAGCAGGTGCCAGCAGGAGGTGCCAGGAGAAAATACTTCTTGTCCTGGCTCTGTTGCAGAACCACTGAGTAACTTTGATTGATGTTTTACTGCTCCATCCTCATTCCTCTGCTCCCTCAGAGGTCTTGTGCCTCATGCAGCTGTTTGTGATCCCTTTGTGGTGTCTGAAGGTTCCCATCACACTCCCTGTCCCACCCTGGCTTCATCCCATCCCAGTCCACCCTTCCCAGGGACAAAGGTGTTCCCTCCTGCACTGGTGATGTGCAGGAAACAGCACAAGTGTTGGGGTGCCTCTGGCATCAGGTAACAAATGGAAGGTTCTCCCCAGCCACGCTTGCCCTGACAGTTTGGTTCAGTGTTGCTGACCCTGTGTGGCTGTGCAGGGGTGACAGCTGGAGTGGTGGTCCCTGGTCACAAACGGGGCAAAGCTGGGATGAGCCCCTGGACATTTTGGGTCCCCTGTGAGTGCCTGGCTGGCCAAGCAGCACCTCCTGCCCCTGGGCTTGGGGCACTTGGCACTGTGAGACATCACTCCTGGGATGTTTGGTGACCTTGAGGCAGCTCAGCAAAGGGCTGGCATCACATCCCTGTGGATTTCCCTGGGGTGGCACAGTCAGGAGAGCATCAGGCTTTGTGGCAAGGACTGGTGTCAGCAGCAGCAGGGTCTGCAGGGCTGCCCAGCCAGCCTCATCTCATCCCTATTTCCTCCTCTTCAGTAGCACAAAATGAATCCCTCAGAAGTGAAGTTAACTAAATAAACAAATATGGAGCTATTTATTTTCTATTGTCAAAGAAATGCTGTGGGCTCAGGCGGGATTTTGTATTCACTGTTCACATCTGCAGCCCTGCTGTGCTCGGGGTGGGGGAAAGACTATCCCTTTTATTTGCTCTGGCCTGGCCAGTAAATCAGATGGGAAGGATCCCACCCTGAAGCCACCCCTCTCCAAACACTCTTCCCTTTCTCCCCAGTCTGAAGGGAGTGGAGCTGCACCATCCACACGGTAAACACTGCAAGAAAAACAAACGTGTTTTCCTCTCTGGGTGGGGGGGGAGAGGGAAGAAAAAGGCATTGGCAATGTCGTTTTTCCCTCCGAGCTAAAACAGCACAGCAGTGAGAGCTAAGGATGCAGCTGTGCTTCAGAGGGGGGTTATTTTTATTTTTTTAATACACCACTGGGAGTTCAAACAACGTGTCAGTGATACGTTGCCTTTTGTAGAGAGCTGCTCCGTTGTCTCCACCCTCTTTGGGTTTCTTCTTGTTTTTGTTTTTGGGTTTTTTTTTTTTTTTCATTTTCTTGAAGCATTTTAGTCACCCTGTTGAACACATAGCTCATCTGGATAAAAGCCTCTGCTGTGACATCCACAGGCTGGATCTGCAGAGTTGTTTGTTTCAAAGCAATAGTCTGGGAGAATTTATTGAGCTGGCTTTGCGTCCCCCCCAACCTCCCGTGTAAATTAATGAAATGCATGTTCTGTGGCACTTGTTAAAAAGCAATAAATCCTTTCTCGCGTTTATTACTTTGAAGGTAAGGAAAAGAAGATGTGATTTAGTCTTGAGGAAGGGTGGCTGGAGGTGCTCTGGTTCCCCTGGTGCTCTGTCTCAAAGGTAATGTGCTTTGTTTCTGCAGCCAAAGCAGCCTGAGTACCCAAAGATGCCCCTGGACCATGGTGGCCTGATGCTGTTGGCTGTCACCCAGCTGAAGCCCCATCCCAGGTGCATTCAAATCCCGTGCATTTATCTGGAGGCATCACATCTCCTGGTAAATCCATCCCCAGGCTCACAGAGATACTCCAGAAGCAGTGGAACAGGGGGGCTTTTGTGGGCTAAGTGCCTCTTCATGTCTGTAGGCAGCTCTGTACATCTTGACACTTGGTGATTGGAGATGTTAGTCTGCACTTAAGGCTGCCTGAGTATCTCTTAGTGCTTTGCAAATCCTGATTAAACAAACCTTAGGTCATGGCTTTTTGATTTTTTTTTAATTTTTTTTTTAATTCTTATACTGCCAGGATGTGGTAAAGCTGCTTTCTTAATCTCTGAGCATGCTGAATCTGTTTGCAGTGCTGCAAACAGAGCCAGGTGCCCTCGAGCTGACCACTGCTCGTGGCCACAGCCGTGTGAACAGACTCAGAGGAGGGCTGGCTGGCTCCTGTCCCTCTGCTGTGCCTTTGCAGTGACCTGGGCTTGTCCTGTTCCCTGGGCTGGGAATGCCCCCAGTGCAGGGGAGAGGTGGAGACATCCCTGCAGCCCTCCTGGGGTCAGAGCTCATGGTAACACCAGGGTGGGGAGAGGCTGCTGGCCCCTTGTGCAGAGTGAATTTCTACTTAGGTGGGAGCTTTTGTGTCTCTGAGAATGCTCAGCAGGTGGAGGGAGTTCAGTGCAGGCTGGAGACAGGACAGGATGGTGGGAAGGGGGATTTGTGACCACAAACACAACCTCTGCCTGTCCTGTGGGCTCTGCTGCACCATCAGCCTGAGTCACACAGAAAATGAGGACAGAAATCCCTCTGTCTGCCTTAACCTGACCACCTTTCTTCTCTTAGTCTTTGGCTTCAACTTCTTCCTGCCTGGCTGGCCAGAGGCGAGTGCAGTTCCATGGGCTGTGCCTGAGGGATGCTTTGGGGAGCACTGGTAATGTGGGACAGGACACAACAGAGATGGGAACACCAGCCCCCACAGCACCCTGAGCAAGCCTTGGGTGAGACCTTGCCAGGAGGGTCATGTGAATTTAACTCCTAGCAGGAATGACTGAGAGGATGTGGTCAATAGACACTTAATGCTTCCTTTGAAGCCACAAACCCCAAAATACATTTATTTTTCTCTGAAATCATGCAGAAGCAACTTGACTTGTGGCATTTTCTGTGAGTGAAACTGAATTAAGGATTGGCTGTATATAGCAAAAATTCTGGTGAGGGGTTCAGATGCCGGGCTTGGAGGTGGGTTTTTTTGGAGCACTGCAGATTTTTCCCATTCCAGCTACTGTTGTGGCTCTGATGAAAACAGAAACAGAGTGATTTGGGCAGAGCTTATTGGGCTCTCTCAGATTAGCTCAGAGTGGGTCCAGCAGAGTGGTGAGAACTTTGCCACACATATTAGATTAGACAGTGAAAATAGATTAATTTCTGATCACTGCTTGCAGCGTATTTTGCAACTGGGTTTTAAGTCCTCCTGTTGCAAAGTGCCCTTGGCACTGTAAAATGTGGGTATGTGCTCAAAAGAAAGAGATCAGACCAAATGTCACCCTCTCACCACCAGCAGTGCAGTTGGCACTAGCACTTGGCAGTGAGGATCCTCCTCAGCATCCTCAGCAGAAGCTTCTGCAAGCGTGGGCTTTGTGCCCATAAGGGTCTCGCTTTTCTCTTTAGATCTGATGATTTGGAAAGTACTTGCTCACCACAGGAAGCGTCTTAATTCATATTTCCCTGCAATGCAGCACCCACAGAAGGGTTTTTCTCTCCTTCTCTGCATCAGAGAAGGCCTTAAATGGCCATGTGAGCTGCATGCTGCCTCTCCCTGCCAGTAAGGCCCTGATAGCAATCACAGCCACGTGCTGGGTGTCCTCGATGGCCGCTTGTCATCGCCTGGGCCCACGGAGCCCTGGCTCTGCCTTTCGGTGCAGCGTTGAGCCTGATGACAGATGCCAGTGCTCCCAGCTCCAGCTGTGGTCTCTGGAGGGAGGGGGTTGTGTTCTGACAGCTAAATAAGGGTTTCAGTGCACTGCTGGGCAAAGGCACTGCCTGCTCCCAGGAGTGTTTGATTCCAGTGTGAGGATGCTCGCTGTGGTTGGAGCAGTTGATGTGGAGATAGCAGCACGTCACAGACCTGACCCCCTGCCCAGGAGCTTGGGATGCCAGCACCAAACCCTGCTTGGCTCTGGGATCCCAGTGCCTGTTGCCCTTGGAGACCCCAGGCAGGACATCTCAGCAGGATTTGTCCCTTTTTAGGAACACTCTAGACACAGCAGCAATATGTGGAAACTGTTTTGTTTTTTTTTCTCTACCTATTTTATTTACTCTGGGAAAAAACCCATTCCTTGTATTTTTATGGAACAGTGGAGGCTAATTTTTAGCACCTGAGGCTTTAAAGCAAAATAAATAATAAAACCCAAAAAGGTTTATTTCTATTTCCAAAACATTCCTGTGTTTAATTCGGCAACATAAGTATAACTCTTGACTCTTTCTGTGAAACAAATTATTTGCTGGTAACAGCAGGGAAAACCATTTAAAAATCTCTTCCAGGTATCCAGAAAATCACAAAGCAGAATTACAGCCTGAAACTGAAGCCCCAAACCACTTCTGAGTAGCAGGTTTAAAAGCAGCTGAGGTGAGAAGATGCCTGAACATGCATATTTTGTAGGTGGATAAGCAGCAATGAAATGTGGTGTTTCCTGCCTTTTGGAAGGCTTTTAGTGGGTTGGCTGATTCTGCTCTCCTGAGCTAATGACCAGGGATGGGAAATGGTGCCTGCAGCTGCAGGGAAGGAGTGGGGAGAAAGGAGATAGAAATGAAGAGGGTTTAGAGACTGGAGCTGTGTAGCTCCTGAAGGGCTCTGAGGGTCATTGCCTCTGCTGGTCTGACAGCCTTGTGTGGGTGCTCCGTGCTCATCCCCTGGCTGTAACCACCACAAACCCAGGGACAGCTGAAACCCAAAGATCTGGTTTTAAACCAAACAAACATCACTGCCCTGATTTTCCACATTTTTCTCCAAGGTGTAAAAGGCAATCATTTTATGATATTGTGGGCAAAAAACATGGGATGAGCAGCCTGATTTCCTCTTCTCTCCTTTGCTGTAGATGAACCAGAACTGTTCCTGCCCAAAGCTGTTCACTCCAAGAATCCCCAAGTCCTGAGCAAACTTTTGATAGTTTCCCTCTGAAGCTCAAGCCTAAGGTAGTCTTTACTGATTTCTCTGTGATGTGTCAGCTTTTTGGGTGCTGAGGCACAGGGGTGGCAGGACCTCACAGGGCCTGGGCTCCCTCCCCTTGGCCAGGATGGGTAACACCAAAAGTTTTCTTGGAGCCTTTCCCTGGCATCACATCTGATGGAGGCCCTTGAGCTTGCCCTTGACTAAGCTCTAAAGCCTCATCTCCTTTGAAGGAAGATCTCTGTTGTGTTGATATTTACAGCCTGTGCTGCCATGATGTCATGGTGTGATGAAATCCGTGCTCTGCTCCCCAGGGCTCCCCTCAGCCCCACGTACAGACCCTGGGGTGTTCAGCCAGCAGGAGGTTGCTGTGATAAACAGCACAGCAGCACTGGCAGACCCTTCCTCGTGCTGCATTCCCTCACCTTGGTCGCTGCAACCTGAACTGCAAAGTCCAGTGCTGCTGGATTTACAGGGGGCACAGTGATCTGCAGGGCGTGTGGAGTAAATATTCCAGAGGGAGAAATAAAACACAGCTTTCTGAGCTGTTTGTCTCCTGCAGCTTCAGTTTGCCTTTTCTTTTTTTTAAATGCCAAGTTCGAGCTGTAGAAATAAAATTGACTCTAATTTGGTTTTCTTTGGGTTTCCCCAATCTCTTTGGCTTTTGGAGTGAGGGAAACCTGTATGTTTTGCCAAGAAAGATGGATGCTTGTCAGTGACACTTCCTGTATCCTGTCCTTTGAGAGCCATTGACGACACTTGGGAATTGATGCCTTTGAACCCCAGGAATTAATGCCTCCCAGCTGTTCACAGCACAGATCAGTCCCTGGATTGCATGTTTTAACTAAATTGGTTACAAAGCAAATCTGTCTAAACTGGTGTGAGCCCCTTTGTGTGGACACTCCTAAATCAGTTTAAGAGTGGATGGTATTGATTTTAACTTAATGTGGTTTGTTACTGAAGTAAGCTGGATCAATAGTGCTAAATAGGTGCCATTTCATAGGTGTTGAATATGCTATGGAAAACATGCATAGAAAAGATGAGCAGAAAGGGAAAAAGATTGAGTTTCTTCTTTTGTTGCTTCCCAGTGATCGTTTATCAGTTTTTATGGCCACTTTGGGGATTTTTCCCCCAAAAGATACCACTTTAAATAGCACTTTTGAGGTAGTAATAAAGATTCCAGATCTACCTTAGTAGGGGATTTCTGGGAATGCAAAGCTTTGTTTCACTTATTTATCACATTTACCTTTGAGCCAGGAACCCATGCAGGAAACCAGCACCTAAAGTTTCCCAAAAGCTGCAGGGAGGATGCTCCATTATTCATTTAGTGCCTGGAGCTGTGCTTTGCCATAGAATTTCTGCATGGCCCTGGGAAAACCATGAGGAGCCTCCATCTCGATCACCCACAGGTACTGATGGCTGTGTGTGGCAAACGGAGAGATTCTCTTGCCTGGTGAAATGAGCAGAGAGCACAGAAGTTCCTGTGAGGGTTTGTGTTCAGGCTTACAGCCCTCCTGCCAGAAGATCTCTGCCTTAGGTGAGCCAGAGGAGAGGATTTGGGGTGTCCTCAGGGAAGATGGAGTGGAGGAAGGTGTAATGAGAATGAGCTGCCCTATCTCCTCGTTAGGACTCAGATTTTACGGAATCCAATGAGATCTTTGCCTTCCACCTGTCTGTAAGCAGCATTTAGCCCTTGCTGTCAGTGCCCTGGGTTTCCCCCTCATGCATTATGCACCAGCCTTGCTCCCTCGCTGCCTTTGCAGCACTGCTGGGCCCGGTGCTGTTATCACAACCCTCTGAGCTCAGCTGCTCAATTTCCTTTGTCCTGTCAATTGTGGATCCATGCTGACCATCAGAGCCTTGTGCTGAGTCCCTGCTGGCCCCTGTGCAGCAGCAAGTGCTTCCCTGCCCTGTGAGGGATGCCTGCAGTGCCCCAGGGCTGCTCCTTGGACATAGGGCCAGGCTGCCTGTGACTCCACACCCCTGCTGCTCTCACAGCCTGTGCAGCAGGAGAAATCCGAATATCTACACCATTGCACCTACACAGGACACCTCTGAACCTTTGGTTTCCAGTAGGTGTTGGACAGGTTTCCCTTTTCTCCCCCCTCTTCCAAATCTCATCCCTGAAAGACACATGATGGAGATGCCCTCACACCCTCAGCTCATTGCCATGCATATTGCAGTCAAAATCTCATTTTCATTCCAGAAACAAAAGGTCTGTCAACTCGTTTAACTGCTCAGAAAACACTGAACAAGAAATAAAGCCCAATTAAGAATGAGGAGAAGGAAGAGGCTCAGTGTAATAGATTGTTTTGGTAAGTGGTTTCGTCAGCTCCATTTGTGAGCTGTTGCTATGTGACCCAGTGCCAGGGCTGCTCTGGGGGCAGGCAGGGCAGGCAGCTCTCCTGGGGGCTGCTCCTCGGAGCTCTGGGGGCTGTGGAGATGAAGATGGGCTGTCCCACAAGAAGCTGTGCCCCCCAGACCCCAAGTGCCCCATTTTTCCTGCCAAGGGCGGGGAGCAGGAGCTGGGGTGTTTCTCTCTAACATTCCTTTGTCTCCCTGTGGGAGCTGGACCTGCTTTGGAGGCTCTGCCCAGGGAGCAGCAAATGGAGAAGGACACTGTCACCATGGCTGGTGACCTTCCTGCAGGCACCACCAGGCCGTTCCTGGGGATGGCCCCGTGCTTGCAGGTTTCTCACAAGCTTTCCCCCAACTTTTCTCTTCCCCTCAAGAGATGACCACTTCAAACAATGGTTCTGCTTTCTGATGCATTAAGACTTGGAAATTTGCCATCCATCACAGCTGTGTGTTTGAGCCTGTGTGATTATTTTGGGAAGTGAACCATGGTGATTTGTGTGTATGTGCTTTATTGGCGAGCAGGATGGTCCCTATCTACCTCTCCCTGGCCGTCTGCATTTGCATTGGTTAATAAAATGTCTGGTGTTCAATGACTTTCTGATGGGTGAACAAGATTTGGCATACAGGATGTAGCAGTTTTTCACGAAGGCTAAATTTTCATCCTGGGAGACTGAACCCTCTGTGGCAGCCATACACAATCCATAATAACAGAAGCTTTTAACCCATCCATAATTGCTTTCATATAGAAAATGATTGCTGTAAGTTAACTTCATAATTCTAAATCAGTGGCTCTCAGTAGGAGTTCAGATGCTTTAATTTGCCCTGAATTATCTTTAACTCACAGGCAGTTCATCTATGCTCTTTTCTGATTATGTTCCTTGTCACTCTGACCCAAACTTTGTCTGCTTAATTTTTGTTTCCTCTTTCTGAAATTAGACCAATTTCCAGGGATATTTCACCATGGGGATGATAGTGAGAGGATGAGGTACTCCCACCTGCAAACCAGCCCATGCTGTGAACCCATCCTGTGCTACTGGCATGGCCAGGGGTTCTTCCCCTGGGCTGAAGGTGTGGGTACCCCCCAAGAGAGTGGGAGAAGACCCCAAGCAGGACCATCACAGTGGTGGTTTCTGGGCTGGTTTAGGCCTTTCTTTGGCTGTGGGGAGAAGGGAAGGACATCGTGGTTGTCTCTGTGTGTACTCAGCACGTGGAGGTTTCCTGGGCACAGCATTTGATGTACTGTGATGGCACATACAGCACAGATGTGGTGGCAATCTGGGGGTGCCTCCCTAATGAGGACAAAGCTCCTGGCTGGATTGTTTGGTAGTCCCAAAACGAGCAGGGTGGCCACTCCTCCCCTTATGGCAGCAGCCAGCTTGTGTGATTTTGAGTGACAGCAGATGAAGGGATTGCATTACGCCTTGTCTCCAGAACTGCACATCTGTGTCAGCTCCTTGCTAAATCAATAAACAGGATGCTGAAGGAAAAATACTTTCAGGCTTCTCATGTCTTTATGCATCAAACCGATTGGGCAATGAGAAACTTGGTGATAGCAGGGATTAGTGGTGGCTCTGGGCTGATGAACTTCTTGTCAAATCAAAGGTGAGGGCTGGGCCCTGGAAAGTGCTGGCAGGTTGTTCCCCTGGTTATGTGGGTTCCCTTCCAGTGGTAGTTACATAGCAATTTGGATAGAAATCTTCAACCTAGGAGCCTATGGTACAGCATCAAGAAGTGGAGAAAAATCACTTTGCATGTTCCAACAGACTAACGAATTACCTATGGAAATGCACTTGGGAATATTCCTCAGTAATTGGATTTCAGCTGTTGTTTCAGTGTATGTGCCCCCAGGCTGTGGAGGTAAAAGGACTCCACTGAAATGCTTTGAAATGTTCTCTGGCACCTACAGAACGTGTTTACTATTAAAAAGTGAAACCTGCAAGTCGGAACGCTACTAAGTGCAGTTTAAAAACAAAATTGCACCCCTGCAGCATAGCTCAGGGTGCTGAAGCATCTGGTTTATCCAGACAGTCTCTACCCAGAAACATTCCTGTGACTTGAGTGGAGAAATCATGTCTGTGTCTTCTGCCAGGGCACAGCTGTGTCGTGCAGAGCAGGAACCCTTGAGCAATGGTGCTGTGAGCAGGGGAGTCCACAGGGCCTGGATTAGGCTAAGAACCACCCAGGAGGCTTTGAAGGATGAACTCTTCTAGTTCTGGTATCTCTTGGATGCTCTGGTCCTGCCCCTGGAAACAAAAGTGCTCTTAGAGGCTTGAAATACAGAGAATTTGCTGCTTTTGGAGAGCATGAGGACCAATAGCAATAGTACCTGCAGTGTGTCTGATGAAGAGGAGATGTGCTCCTGGGACATTGACCCTGGATGTCTGGCACATTTTTCTTTAAATGCTGGTGACATCTCCAGTCCAGGCCTTGATGCTGAAACCACAGATGAAATAGGGAGGAATAAGCTGTCACATGATGACCATTCAGTTTGATATGGAATAATCTGAAGTAAATTGGATAGAACTGAGTCTGGATGCTGAGAAAAAAAATCTTGAATTTGGGAGCAGAAGGGAAGCAAAGCTTTTTTCCTTACTTATATATATCATAAAGCTGAAGAGATGGTGGGAGTTTTTTTGTTGTTTTGGTTTGATTTTTTTGGTTTGGTTTTTTTAAGTGATGATCCCAGTTGTCCAAATTCTGATTCTCAGTGGCCACATGCTGCAGTTGTCTGCTCACACTGGGCATCCCTCAATCTTTTCCAGTGGAGATGTATACTGAGATAAAGAGGACTAGACTTGCACTTTGAGGCTGTATGTGCAGTTCCAAATCTAACCATGAGTTTAAAACACAGCATCCTGAAAAGATGCTGATTTTGAAGTGGGAGGGCTCCCTTGGGAATCTCTTTTTAGGGGTCACCTTCAACTTGTTTTGCACAGAATCACATTTCTAGGAATCTAAAAAGCAATAAAACCCAAACATCCCTAGCGTCAAAAGTAGGACTTTGTTTTTCACAAGGTTTTTGAGTGTAAACCAGAAGTTATTATGTGTGTGTTACATGTGTTGAAGAGCAGAGAAATGGGATTTTTTCTTCCATTAAAAGTGTTTAGCCAGGTGACTTACTGAACTGAATTATACACCTGCCTGTGGTTCACCCATAAGCAGAGGCAACAGAAAGATCACCACCTCTTCCCCTGGATTCACTTTTTTTCTCTGAAGATATTGAAAGCCTCCCATCTCCATCTGAACTTTGCTGCTCTCCCAAAAGCAAGGCTTGGCCCCGCCAACTGCCCCGGTTGGTTCTGTGGGAGCCACACGGAGGGAAATAAATCTGCTCTGCCGACCGAGGCAGCTAGTTGTGTGGGTTTATAAATGCTGCAGTTGAGTGTTTTGACAGGGCAGTCAGATAGAGTTAATCTTTGCCTTGACCCCGCGGTGCCGGAGCGCGGGCTCAGACCGCTGGTTAAGCACGTCCGTCTCCTCTTGTAGCATTCGCGCTCCAGCGCCCCGGCTAATCAGGTGTAATATATCTCTGGGTAAAACACACACTCTGCTTTTCACAGCTATTTAAACAAAAAGCAGGCCTCGGCGCATTAGTTACGTACACAAATCACTGAGGGTTGCGGTTCCTGTGGTTGGGAAAGGAGTTGGATGGGCTGGGCTTGTTCCCGGGAGGAGTGTGGGAAAGGTGTGGGAAATGCTCGCTTCTATCTGCCCAAATATGTTAAAAAAAAAACCAAAAAAACAAACTCAAAGCACACTTGGTGTCGTATCAAAGGCTTTGAATCCTGATGGGGGAATGGTTTTGTGTATGGATATGGAAAAAAGCTGCTTGGTGTCATCCCAAAGGTTGTGTGCCCGGGTGGGTGGATGGTTATGGGCCCAGAGTCCTGCACCAAGAGTTAGGAGAGGTGGGATTGGCTCTGGGTGAGATCAGGAGGATTTTGTACAGAGGCTACACAGATTATCTGGCCTCAGTGCCTGGTATTGATAAGCCTCTCCTACAGCAAAGGGTAGCTCAGGAGACAGTCAAATTTGGGCAGGACAGTCAGCAACAAGGATTAGAGACAGAGTATTCATTTAAATTGCTGGTCTTTTCTCTTTGGCAGCACAGCTGAATCTGTAAAACTTGCTGTCCACAGAGGTCTGAGGATGACTGTGGTATCTCAAAGCAATCTTCCTTTGCAAATTCAGTAAGACCAATTTGCTTTTGTTAGACTTACTCATCCCAGCTTTGATTGGAAGAAACTGCAGACATTTTGACAATATGAAGGGATGCTCTGTTTTTAAAAGCCTCTAACTGAGCATGTCCCTGTGCAGGTAAACCACAGGAGCCCTGATCTCAGATGATGGGGGACGTGTGGGATGGAGCCTGGAGGTCACTGAAGGGAACAGCATTTTGTCATGGGCTGGCATGGATGGTTTTGACGGCAACTGTGACTTTGGAAGGTGAGGCCAGGTGTTCACAGAACTTCCCATGGTAGCTGGGAAAGAATAAATCATGCAGGGGATTAAAAAATAAAACAGGAGAAGAAAAACCGTGTTTCAGCATTGGTCCAAATCCTGGTTAGGTTTGTAAGTGAGGCAGTTGTGCCAGTAGTGCACATAGTAGTCTGTGACTTCTAGATTAAAGAGTTAAGTGATTTTTAAAGGTTTATAAACACTGGACTGGATGACCTCTTGATACCCCATCAAGCTTTATATTTTCCTGTGACACTTTGACAGTTTTCCCCCAAAGGATCCCAGATGCTTTCCCCTGTAATTTCTCTAGCCTCCTGTTTGATCTCCCTGGGATCTCAGTGTGGATTCATTGATGTGTCTCTGTTAAAATTCAACAAAGCTTCTGCTTGAGAACTCTATTTTACAGAGCGGCTCATCCTGTTGGATATTGAAAAATTACACAGCTCAGGATAAAATATATCCTAACCCACCAAAAATCTCAGGCGCCGAAGTGCGAGCTTCCTCCAGGCAGTACAATGTGTAAGCCTTATATAAACGTCCGTGTGAAAATAAGATACTTAAACCTCTTTTGAATGCCGGCTCTCCCAAGCCCATCACAAAGCCCGTCCTGACCCCTGCTCGTCCCTGCCTTCCCCGAGAGCAGAGCCGGGCTCTCCTCGGGGAGCCGCAGGTGATGCTGCCCGAGCCGCTGTTTGCGGAGCCCTTTGAAGGTTCGCGTACCTGCGGCAGCAGCCGGGCTTGCCGGCGCTCATTGCCATGCAGGGCATGCTCGGAGAGCAGCGCCGTGGCGCTGCGTTAAGTGTGCTGATAAATCTTGTGTAAAAACAACACTCCGGTAAAGCTCCCTCCGCCTGCGAGCATCAAAGCCCGACACAAGCGCGGCTTGATGCTCGCAGCGGTGCTTGGAGGGGCTGGGGGACACCCCTGGCTCGGGCAGGAGGGACAAGCAGTTCTTGGGGTCTCCTAGCAAAGGGCTGTCCACCCCACAATAGCCATCTGACCCCAGGGTTATGTAAATATACCAAAAATATGCCGCTGGGAGCTGACTGGTGTTCACAGGAAGAGGAGGGCAGCCTCCTCTGTAGTAAATTGTAGTAAATTGCTACAAGCGAGTTCGGGTTTTAGCAATAAGGAAAAAAACCCTAAATATAGGGCATATTTTATGTCTGTCTTCTATGCTATGAAAGGTAATTGGATTGCATTATAAAATCAAATAGCAATGGATATGAAAGCAGTCATGCCAGCACTGGAACTGGGTGCCTGCCCTGTGCAGAGTGCTGCAGGATTGCAACCTGTGCCCTCTGTTAAAGGCTCCAGTTTGTTTTAAATGTATTTACTTCTCCTAAAGCTTTGAGTTCAACATAGCTTCAAATTAGGAGGTATCTGTTATTAAACTTTCTTTTTCCTGTGGCTTGCAGCAAGTTACTTCTGTTAAAAGAGATGGAAGTTTCTGTCAGGGAAAAACCACCAGATCAAAAAATAATTTAGGTTGCAAGGGCCCTCAAGAGGTCACCAAGTCCAGCCTTTGCTGAAAGCAGGGCTGACCTCAAAGTTAGATTGAGTTGTGACTTAAATGTGATGACATTTATTTATATAGTGATAATCATGTAACACTTGGGTGTCAATTTATGTTCAGTCTGGCTCTTCTGAGTAAAGGGGTAACTGGAGAAAATGGACTGGGAATTTTGAGATAAAAGCCTGGGTAATAATCTAATCATCACTGCTCTGGGATAAGTTTTTCCCAGCCAGGCACAAGGCAGGACCTGAAGGAGGCTGTGCAGGGCAGGAGCCTGGGGCAGGTACCAGATATGGACATGGCCAGGGGGACCCAAGGAGGGTCCTGAGATTGTTCCCAAATCCATCCCATGGGTGTCCCTGTGCCAGGTTCAGCTGCCTACACTGCCCCTGGCAAAGCAAGGGACAATTTTAACCTGTGCACAGCGACATCAGCCCCAGCTCCTGCAGCTCTGCTGCATCCCCTTCTCTCCCAGACATTGAAGAGGAGCTGAGGAAGAACAGAGAAAGTTTTAGTTCAGCAAATCATTTCATTTGATGATTATTTATGAACTAGATCAGAAGCTTATAACAGTAGCTCTTAAGAAAGAGTTCCTGGCTGCCGAGCAGTTGGCACAGTTGTCCTCTGAGAACATTAAATATGCATTTGCACAGGTGACTGTGGCTTCTTCCATTAATCCTTGGTTTCCAGCTTTCAGCCATAACTGCACTTTTTATACACAAGCATGTTAATACTTTGTAATTCTACCCTAGAGACTTCATTAGGAGCGCAGTGCCCTCTCCCTGAGGTGTAGCAAAGTTGGTTGTGTTGTCTCCCACTCAGCAATCCTGCCTGTCTATTCTGAAAGCTTTTCCCCTCGAACTCTATCTATTGCTTGTGGATGGAGACTTCTGCAGTGGGGCAGGACCAATGCCAGTTGCTGTTCTTTGCTGCCAAGTAAGGCAGCAGAACATGACCCTCCTGTCAGCAGCTGTCCTTGCTGCTCCTGCCACCTCTGGAATGTTTTCCAAGATTTTTGCTGTGCTGATGCCACCAGAGGCATCCTCCTGGTCCCTCTGCCAGGGAAGGATCCTGCAGGCCTGCACACTCTCCCAGCTGCTCGGTGAGGATCCAGTAGCCACAATGCACCAGCTGAGTGGGAACACAAGGGGTTAATGCTGAATGCAGAAGGGCTGCAGGGATCCTCTGCAGCTCTTGGGCAGGTTTGGCACTGTCACTTCATGGTGTCACTTGACAGTCAAAGCAAATGCAAGCAGTGTTGCAAAGAACAAATTAATTAGATTGGACAACAAGACTGGGAAACAACTTGACTTTGGAGTAATCTGTTACAGGAAGGGAAAGTATTTAGTTGCTGGCTTCTTGGCTTTTTGTTTAAAACCAGACCCAGGTTTCCAGCTCTCATGGGAGTAGGCACCTTTCTGGTACATTATTTTCCAATAATGGTTTGGATAAGTGAGTATTTCCACTGCTGTGGAACTTGTACTCAGCATGACCTGGGGGAAAAATACTGGATTCCTTCAGTATTTAAGAGTTCTGTATGAAATTTCCTCACTAACCTGGGAAGTTGGGCAGATCTGAGCAGCAAACTTGCCTGGGTGTCTGCCTTCCTGCCTGTCTCCTGCTACAGGGCTTGGTACCAGCTGCTGGTTTGCACCTTTGACTTCAATTGAGTTTGACACAAAAGCTTCTGATTACCACAGAAAGTTTGGGAGATTTTATTGCAATGAAACCCAGTGGTTGTTTTTTCTGGGGCTTTGGCACCTGGTGTCTACAGAAATACATTGCCAATTTCCAGTACCTGTAGTAAGGTGGGCACACCCATCACTTCTGTGTCTTCTCCAGGTACAGCTCCCCAGCTGTGTTACCTCTCCCATAGCTGCAAAACCCTAAACAACTCAGAATAAAATCCATTTGAAACCTAGAAATCATCTTCATTTCATCCTTTTGCCAAGAGCCTTATTCTCTTTATGCAATGATCTGAGCTTTACTGTGTAGATTACTAGTATGGGTTACAGCTCCAGCTTCCTTTAACGTTGAATATTAGCATTTATTATTTATATAGTGCAAACAATGCACTAAACTCAGTGTAACTGTCTTAGTTACAAATGATATAAACCCCTGATTGTTATTTTTGTGGCTTCATAAATCCAGAATTTCTGATGCTCCAGTTATCCACCTTTGACATATGGAATCCACAAAGCTCTGGCAGTATTTGCTAAAGGTGGGAAATTCAGTTGATGGATTTCAGGAAGACTGTACCTGAGTCACCCCGCCTGTAGGAATAGACTTGAATGACACAGTTGCAGCACTTACGTGCATTTCTTGGGGATGAAGGATTAGCAGATGATGGATTAGGCAAATTAATCTATGCTTTGTCAGGACTACATTACACAAAGTTCAATTTAGTTTGATGGATTAATTATTTATTATTTATTATTTGCTGTTGTGTGTTAGTAAGTGGCTCTTCCTAACGTGATGATGTATGAGAGCAGCCTGTGCCTGAGCTGCACTATATAAAGGTCATCGTTTCTGTAATTAACCCCATTTTTCATGGACTTTTAATGCCGATACATTAATTTGTGCTGGTCTGCAGTGTGACAAAGAAATGCCTTTCCCTGACTTAGGTTTCCTTCAGCTCCAAACCATAGAGTAGAATTTTTTGGGTCAAGCACACTCACTCTTCAGGAGGTTGCCTTTAGGAATTTCTCTGACCCAGCAATATTTTCAGGGAGCCAGAGAGGACTTAGGTGCCTGCAATGCCAGTTTGACAAAGGAATATGAAGCAGGGTGATAGAGAAGCATAAACCTGGCAGTGTGAGGTGGGGTTGGCACCAGAGCCACTCTTGAATTTCTCCAAGGCCTCACACTGAACCATTGCAAACAGATCTTTGCAGCAGAGAACATCCAGCTCTTATAGGCTGCAGGGCTGTGCAACAGCTTTTTCAGTGGTTTTTCTAAGGTGTGATCCCATTTCCCACCCTCTGAGCTACCTGACTCCTCTTCTGCAGCCTGCTCATTCCTGCTGAGCTGGGTTTTCAGGATGTGCTTGGGGACAGTGGTTTCTCTGCAGGGACACCTCCCTGAATCCTGCCCAAGGCTTTGGAAACTGCTACTCCCATCTCATAGCCAGCCTCAAAGCCAGAGTGGAGTCTTGGGCTGCTCCAGGTGGGAGATATGCCCTTGCCTGGCTACCAGTGTCCACGTTCCCAAACAGCACCAATAAATGGGAAAATGCTCTTTTTTCCTGGTGCAGGAATTGGGGCCAGCCTCTCCTGTGGAGCTGAGGCTGCATGTGCAGCCCCATCTCCCCATCTGCCTGCAAGGGCAAGGCAGTGGCAGTGTCCTGCCTGCCTGGCTGCTCCTCACAGGCAGCAGCAGGTTCCCCTCTGAATTTCCCTCTTTTTGTGTCTTAAGTCAGAACCTTGGGGCTGGCAGAGCGCCTGCTTAACAATACCAGGGGCTAATCATTTACAGGGGAATGCAAAGGCAAAGAAGTGTGGTTTTAATCTTTACAAATGTATCTAGATAAGCCAGGAGACAGACTTATCTTTTGTATTACAATAATGGAGGGTAAAAAAAAATCCACACTGCAGAAGGTTTCTGTAGCGTCCTTGGCCTTTTCTTCAGCCTTTGTCTTTTCCTCTGTATCTTGCACTGTTGAATTAATGGGATATGAACTCTGAATACTTAAGTGATTTATTCATTTTAATTAGCTTCCTAATAGCTTCTAGACAGTGATGGAACATAATGTCGGGGACTGGGCTGTTTACCTCCCAAAGCTCAGGGCACTGTGAGATCCCCGTGCACAGCTCCTGCCCTGCCTGGGCTGCCCAGCAGCTTCTGGAGGAAGTTTTGGGCAGGTTGCACGGATGGAGGCTGTGAATGTGAGGGGGTGGAGAAACACAGCTGCGTGTGGTGGTGGCTGGGAGTGCCTCCTCCTCCTCTTGGGAGGCTCCCCATCTCCAGCTGAGCACGGGTGGGATGCCTCAGCTGCCTGGGGCTGAGCTGGTGGGATGCTCTGGGTGCTGGAATCAGGGGTGGGATGCTCTGGGTGCTGGAATCAGGGGTGGGATGCTCTGGGTGCTGGAATCATGGGTGGGATGCTCTGGGTGCTGGAATCACAGTGGAATGCCCTGGGCACAGGAATCACGGTGGGATGCTCTGGGCACAGGAATCACAGGTGGGATGCTCTGGGCACAGGAATCACAGGTGGGATGCTCTAGGTGCAGGAATCACAGTGGGATGCTCTGGGCACAGGAATCACGGGTGGGATGCTCTGGATGCAGGAATCACAGTGGGATGCTCTGGATGCAGGAATCACAGTGGGATGCTCTGGGCACAGGAATCACAGGTGGGATGCTCTGGATGCAGGAATCACAGGTGGGATGCCCTGGGCACAGGAATCACGGGTGGGATGCTCTGGATGCAGGAATCACAGTGGAATGCCCTGGGCACAGGAATCACGGGTGGGATGCTCTGGGCACAGGAATCACAGTGGAATGCCCTGGGCACAGGAATCAC